>JANITW010000006.1:4057710-4069843 GCA_027564335.1 Erythroxylum williamsii | reverse complement strand
TTGTAGACCTCTTTCTCTAGTTCATAACGAATCAAGAATCACCTCAATTGGAGGTCTACACCATTAGTTATGCCCCAAAAACTAAAATACCTCACTTCAGAAAAATGGAGCTCACCGCGGAGAAAGGGCTATCACCACGGCGTCAAGGGGGTCGCTCGCCGCGACATCCCATACGCTCGTCGCGGCGAGGATCGACGGGCTTGTCGTGACGTATCGCCATGATCGTCGCAATGAGGACTTAACCGCTCGTCGCGGCGAGTACCTATTTACTCGTCGCGACGAGGCCCCTTTCAGACGTCGCGACGTGCGGGCTCCTCCGTCTTCTCCGACTAGATTTTTCACCAATTTTCTCTCTAAAATCAGTAATAACTCACTCTTAACTACCCAATCTTTCACAATAAATACCATAAATGCATCAAACAACAATAAAAACACATTAAAGCCAATCACTTACCAAATCAAGCTCTAAAATCTTCGAATCTTCCGAAATTTCTCCAACCCTATCACCTTGCTCTAACACCCACGGTGAGCTTCTAAACTCTCGAAAATCATCATTCTCTCAAAGATTCTAGCTGATCTTCAACCACAAAGAAGGCGCAAGCAAGAATCTCGAAGGAGGAAGGAAACGAAAATCACCAAAGAAAGAAGGAGGAAGTTTGCCCTAGGTGCAGGAGAGGATAAGCTTTTCCACCAAATTCAAAACCTAAGGCTTTTAAAGGTTGATTTTAACCTAGAGCTCTTAAGACATAAGTCCTCAAATTCTTTTAATTTCAGTCTCTAAATTTCAATGGCTCAACATTTTTATTCCTAAAATCATGAATCTAATTTCTCATTACCATTAGACAGTTATTTCGGTACCATTTAGTCAACCAGTCTGTCACTCGAAAAATTTCGGTCCGGACATTTTCTCCCGAATTTCCAGAAAAATTTTCCTAAAGATCACTATCAACAGGCAATCACTCTAAAACATTCTAAATCAACTATTCAAACCCAATTATTTCATAATTCCCAATAAATCATAATCAAACATAATTATCTCAAATAATCACAATTCATATCATATTCACAATTAAATGTCGGAAAATATCATGAATGCATATACCTATATGTGCATGTGCAGAATGACTTATTCCTCTAAAATTAGAGGCCAGAAAAATGCTCATATCAATAATAAGCAATGTAAAATCCTAATCCGTCTCAATTTACCAATATAACCTTCCCATCGGTGATGGGATGTTACATATGATCTATGTATATATATGTTTGTGTTTACTTGTTTATATGTAGTTTTAATTCCTTGGATGTATAGAATTCTGAATATATTTAAAATAAATATTAATTAATTAATTAATAAGAAGTTATTTTTAAAATCATTTATTTTAATATAACTTTATTTAATTAAAAACAATTTTTTAAGTTTTAACTAATATGTAATTATTACCAATGATAAAAATATAAGTTATTGTAAAAGAAGAATTACATTAGAAAAATAGAAATAGAACTAAATTACCGTCAAAGGGTTTTGTTAATTAAGGATAATATTTACTAAACCCTCCCTCCTGTTCATCCATTCATCTACGAGAATAGAACTTTCAATTTAAGATTGGAGGTGGGACACTTAACCAAAATTCTTAATTATGAACTATAATGTCACTAACTTATTACAATGATTACTTATGATATAGATCATACGCATAATTATTAAAAAATGGATTTATTTATGAAAAATAACAATAATAACATAAAGCACAATTACAATATTATGTCTTATAATTTTAAATACTAATGCTGATTATTTTCATTTTTTCTTTACAGGACAATCTAGATAGCATATTATTGTTCTTGGACGTGCAGGAAAATTGGTTGACAAGTGGATTGCACCTCTTGGATTTGTAAAATTGATACTTTTACAAATGAATTTTTAGAATTAAACTTTGCCTTATAAGTTTATTAATAGGTATAAAGTACAACTGGTTGCTAAAAGATTTCATCAACATACTAATGTTAATTATTATGATAAATTCAGTTTGGTTATCAAACTTACCACTATTTGTCAGATCTCTCTTTGTTAACTTAATGTCAATAATATTTTTCTACAAGGTCATATTTATAAAGATGTTTACATGGTATAGCCACCGGGTTTTATCGATCATCAGAGCCCCCCACATCTGGTTCAACATAAATAGAGTCTATAACATTTCTTGTTAATGTGGAAATAAGGAGTAAATGAAGTTAAGAACAAAATAAAGAATGAAAATTTTATATATTTTTAATAAAAAAAGAAGCAAATACCTTACTGACTAATATCAAAAAGTTTAATTAAAAATATATAATTGCCTACTAGCTAAATAATTAAATGTAATAATTATCCATAATAATTTCAAATTTCAAAGACAATTGCATTGCAAAAAGGGGATGGATTGAAAAACCAAAAAGTAAGGTAGATATGAGTTTTGCATAGTTTCTTTAACATAACTTTAGTAACTAAATCTCTTCTTTTTACTGTGTTTATGATGAATGTATCCTTTATCAGTAGCATATCATATTTTACTCTCACAAATGTATGTGCTCCTATACCACTTGACCAACAGAAACAAAGTGATCCAATCATATGTTTGGTCGATAACACTCTTCAATTTCTTTATGTATGGGATAGATTTGTAATTTTACTAGCTAAGATTTTATTGATTATTGTTTAGATGTGGGAACTAATTTATTGCCAGTATTTCTATTTTCAAGGAGATTGAAGAGAACATCACTTTGGTTAGTCTTGATTTTGCGTTAAAAGAGTATTTGATTTGATGGAGGATGACTAACGAGTGTGGTGGTGATTTATTAATATGGATGTATGACATGTAGTTTAAAAATCTTGTACTGATAATGGCTATTACACACTATTAGGCATAATTGACTTAAAATATTTGGAATTTGTGTTAACATTGGTATTGTGGGATTTGTGTTGACTAATTAGGTCTTATGGAAGTAGTAGAGAGGTGAACTTTGATGTGGATATTGTGAACTATAGTGAAGTTATTAACATGATTTCTTTTGTGATGAAGTATGGCTCCACGGTTAAAAATGGTGGCTAAGAGAAAAAGGAGTCATATTGCTTCTTCTATAACACCACCTCCTCTAAAGGAAGTTACTAGGTTTATAAACTGGGAAGTTAAATAATGATATGGTAAGAGATCTAATAACAACATGGTAATTGAAAAAAACATATGCTTTAACATAGAGAGATCCTTCGTTCAAAATAAAGTATTTATTCAGTTATGACTATTGTTTGTGTTTTTTAGTTTTTTTTTTTGGTTTTGTGTTTAAGAACTCTTTAGTTTGATATCGTTACTTAAGTATAATTCTTAGTTAAAATTGGTTGCTAATAATATGATTAACTGATTTTAATGTGAACTTGATTTTATGAATGCTAGGAAGACAATTATGTTAAGTGACAATATTTTGATTTGACCTTAGTGATCCTACAAGAAATAAGCGTGCTGATGTCTATAAAAAAAACAATTTAAAACGTTATACTAACCACTATCATAACTGTTTGATTATTTATTCGAAGTCAAGCTTTTTATGTAACAATTCCTTGAACTTTACTTCTCCCATCTTCGTCAACATTTCCTTTCCGTTTCATATAGTGACGTTTTATGTAATTTCAATATTCAAATTGTTGAATATTGATTGGATGCATTATGTTTTTGAGATTGAAAGAATTATATTAAATAATGTTTAAGCTTATATCAGAATAAGGAAAAATGTACAATGGTTAAGCCCCTTAAAGGGGAGGGGTAGGGGAAGCAACATACTAAACAGGAAAATTTGACTACCTAAAGTTTTTATAAGCACTATTTAAACATAAGATGAAGAAGATTATAATTAACAATCTAAATACCAACTGAGTTTCATTTAAGTATAGACTACAAAGTGAGCATAGTTTTTTATTAGGATTTCTCTAATCCAAAAGGTAGTATTAATTACCATTGCATATTCATCTAAAGCTAAGCCTTTATGAAGTGTATTGTTCCTTTCCCTCTAGATAGCATATATGTAGTATAGGAAAGTAGTTCTGAAGGCACAAGCATTCTACTTTAGGTTTTTAACATTTTCATACCTATTTAACAATGAGTGGCCATTCCCTTTCATTACAATATAGTTTCATCAAACATCGAATTTTAGACTAGACAACCTGAGAGTATAAAGATTAAAAGAAGAGATGGGCATTAGTTTTAGGAACCAACTGACATAATAAATATAGGACGTTTTGAATTCCATTGCATATATCCCTTGTTTGTAGCCTTTGCCTCACTGCCAGCCAACTAATGAATGAAGAATTTGGGGGTAGTGATTTAGATCAAATAAGATTGAACTAGTAGACTTTTAAGGAATAAGGCCTAAACATCTCATAGACTTTTAGATGTTTCTTATGTGGAAAGAGTGAAAGAATGAAATTTATAAATAAATATATGCAAAACCAGAATTTCAATCACCGGACCTCATAACATACCATCTTTTGTGATCCTGCCCTGAGTGCCATAGCCAATTTGTTGGCTGAATCTAAGCTTGGAGAGTTATTATTAGGTATTGTTGTCATAATCTATGTTTGGAGAGTCAGAAATTTTTCTTTGCACACTCCCTCTGTTAAAAGCATAATAACCCTTAATTAATGTTGTTGGTAGATAGTGAATGTGAATGGCATGCAATATTCTATGGTATGTTTTATGTGGCTTCACTCATACATCTTGAGTCAAACATAGTAGTAATTTAAGATCTCTTTCAATTACTTAAGGTTCCTAGCTAAGATCTTTTTCATTGTCCTCTTTGCTTTGTTTTGGTTATCTTCTTTGGTCGTCAACTCATTCTAGCTCTATCGTCTTCTTCCATCACGTGCTTCAGTGACTTCTTCTGCATGTCGGTTAAGGTAAGTTAGTTTTTTTATTTACTAGTTTTTTTGTACTTGGATTAATTTAGGTATTTGTTTATGGTTTGAATCTCCCATTTGAACTTCGTGCATTTTTAATGTTAATGGCCTACACCAATCGAAACTTGTTTGTGGTATGAACTTTAGTTTATCATTGAATTAATATAGGATGGGTTTGACTTATAGTTTCACATATCGGAATTATGTCAATGGGTTATTTCATTGATGCTCTCTGAAACGATTAGGTTCTTTTTACTTTTCATATGCGAATCTTTACATGTATCTTTTTTAATATAATAATAATTTTCTTCTATATATATTACATAATTTGTATATGTAACAATAATGTATTAATCAAATTATTCATATTTTTATCTTTACTTATTATAGTTGTTACTAGTAGAAATTTAATTTAGGTTAAATATCAAACTTCTAACATTAATTTTAAAATTTAATAACAATATCTAAACCATTCAATTAAATATTCCAACTTTATAAAATTAAGTTATACGTTTTATGTTCCCAAACCAAATCAAGCTGACCAAGAATTTTCCCTCTCACGTACTTAAGTACACCTTGAAATCTCTTCTAACATATAGGATTACAAAAAATAGATCTTCAATTAATAAATAATTTTGATCTTAAGCCATAAACTATAACTCGTCTCTTAATACAGCTCCAACGAGGTTTATCGTTGAAAAATACCACGAGCCTAAGAGTCATAACGAGAGCTTGTTTTCTTGATTCACAAGTTCAAACTCATTTAAGTTCATAGACGATTGTACTTGATCACCACTTTAGGTGCTACAAATCAATGGTTCCCCATGTCATGTCCACTCAAAATAATTGGGGACAGAACTTTTTCTCAGCAAATGCCCATTAACTTTATTAATAGGAAGGAAACGGATGTGTTTCCACTTTTTACATGGACATCTAATCTTTGAGTTGTCCATATATGTAGGTTGAGAACATGCATAATAAATAAAAACTTTAACTCCCTTAACAAACTCAGGATTAATGAAACCAGGTGTTAATCATCTGTACATCCAAGATCTATCAACATTACTCATTTTTGCAAAACTATTAATTTCAAACAATGATTCCATAGTTAGTATACTTCATGTTTGCCAAAGTTTACAGAACATCTAAACTTAACATAACATCTTGTAGGTATTAACCAATTAAATTAGTCATCAAGGATTTAGAACAAATAATATAAATGCAAATGAAAATCCTTACAAACAAATGGTTTATGATGCAGCCGGTTAAACCTTTAAGGAAAATTAGAAAATCTTGAAGAAGAACCAAACCTACATGCAAAATAGTTTTTTGAATTACTACACTCAGTTGACTAAGAATTATGGCTAAATTGTGAGACTATGACTTAATTGACTTCAATTGCTCGAATATTGAACATAAAGTCTGAAGGGCATATTTCTGATCATAGTTTTGATAAAATTCTTGAATGGTATAATGAATCATTTCCTTCTGATCATACAATGGTTGATAGTTTTTACAATAAAAAGAAACTTATTAGAGGTCTTGGTTTGCCTGTTGAAAAGATTCATTGTTGCAAATTTGGATGTATGTTATATTCGGGAGATGATGTGGAATTACAAGAGTGCAAATTTTGTGGTCAATTTAGGTTTAAGCCTAAAAAATATTTTTATAAATAGAAATTAGTACCCTAGAAGAAGATGTAATATATCCCGCTAACTCCAAGACTTCAAAGACTATATGCTTATGATGTTATTGCATCTTACATGAGATGGCGTAATGAACACAAATAGGAAGATGGAATAATGAGTCATCCATCAAATGCACTGGCATGGAAATATTTCAATGACACCCATTTTGAGTTTGCAACTGAAAATTGAAATGTCAGGTTGGGATTGTCGACGGATGGATTCAATCTAGCCAGCAATATTCATCATGGCCAATCATAATTACTCCTTATAATTTGCCTCAATGGATGTGTATGAAAGAGGTATATAAGTTCTTGATAGTGTTTATGTCAGGGCCTATAAATCCAAAGCATAAAATTGATTTATTCTTACAACCATTGATATCTGAATTGCAACATCTTTGTGAAAATGGTGTTCAGATATATGATGTGTCTCTGAAACAAAATTTTATGTTGAGAGCAGTTTTGATGTGGACCATTAGTGATTTTCTAGCGTATGCCATGTTGTCTGGATGGAGCACATCAAGAAAATTAGCTTGTCCTTGGGGGCAAAACATGTTAGTTGGACAATCACAAGAAATTTCTTATTCCATATCATCCATTTAGACGTAATAAAAAAAGTTCATTAAGAATTGGATGGTAAAAATACCTCCTCCCCCTCACAAAGTTGGAGAAGAGATTTTGCAGGAGATTAAGGAATTAGGCTTACTGAAATTTACCAAATTTGAAGTTGATGAAGTTAATACAAGCATTAGTAAAAACTTTGATTGGAGAAATTGAAGCATCTTGGCAAGGTGTGTGGACATGAGAAAGTACAAATTATTTGAGATGAAAAGTCAGGGTTATCATGTGTTTATGCAAAGGCTAATTTCAATTGCATTTCGAGAATTGCTACTGAATAAGATTTGGGAAGTAATAATAGAATTAAGTTTGTTTTTCAAAAGTTTATCATCATCTGAAATCAAGTTAGCTAAAATGGAAAAACTAGAAAGGAAAATTCCAGTAAGTTTGTGCAAATTAAAAGGGATTTTTCCTCCATGCTTCTTTGACTGTATGAAGCATATACCTGTGCATTTAGCACACAAGGCAAAACTAGCTAATCTAGTTCAATATCAATGGATGTATCTGTTTGAGGTAATTCAACGAAAATGATTGTAATTGAAGTAAGAACATGTTTTAACAACTAAATTGTAATAACCCTATTTGCTAATATAGGTATTTGCATCACTTGAAGAAAAATGTCAAAAATAAGGCTAGTGTTGGAGGTTCGATATGTAATGCTTATTTAGTGGAGGAAGCTAGTATATTTTGTTCACATTATTTTGAGCCGCATGTTTACACAAGAGAAAGAAAAGTTCCTCGTAATGACGATGGGGGGAGGGACAAGTGATGCTGACGGTAACTTATCCATTTTACATATGCTGGATGAACGTATGGACATTCAACAAAAAGAATGTTAACAGAGGAAGAAATTGAGGTTGCCCATGGTTACATTTTATTGATTTGTCAAAAGTTTAACCTTTTCGTGCAGTAAATTGAAATTGATTATTTGGGTTTTGAAATTTAATGTTTTTCATAACTGAAATGCATAATAATATTTTTAGATTATACGAGGAATTGTTATATGAGATAAAGCAAGACAAAACACAGGATGATATCAATAAAGAAGTTTGAAGATATTTTTCTCGATGGTTCGAGAAATATGTAAGTTTTCACTTACAAATATTGAAGTGATTGAACTATAAGATTTAAGTGTTCAAATGACATTATACTGTTTGATATGATAAATTCTTTTGTGTAGCCCTTAGAAAATCTAATAGAGAACAAGTTCATATTGTGATCTTGTGAAGGGACCTCTGTGAACTGTTAAATCGTATCCAATGTATTTCGTTAATGGATACAAATATCATACAGAATATCATGGTCATAGCATGGTAACAATAAATAATGGAGTTTGCATACAAGGAGAATCGATGGATTAATATGGTAAAATTGTTGAGATACTTGAAATTGAGTCCCTGCATTGCTAATAAAGCGAAGTGTAATATTTAAGTGTGATTGGTTTAATCCGACTCCAAATGTTAATGCAAAAGTGCATAGCTGACACAATCTAGTTGAAATTAACAATCGAAAAAGATTGAGACAATTTGAACCTTTCGTGTTGGCAATGCAAACGATTTAGGCGTATTATGTCCCTTTTCCTAGCTTACAACAAGGTAAGCTAGATTGGTTGGCCATTTACAAAGTTAAACCAGAGCTGTTTTGAATCACATGGAAAAGGAGAACAAAGAATTAAAAGTGAGGCATTTCAGGAAGATGTTTATGAAATAAATGCATCTGTCATATATGATGATAATGAATCTTTGAACTATCCATCTGATGAATATGTTGAAATTTCATCTAAAGAGGATGACGAGGGCTAGAGATATGAAGAGGAGTCTGATTTTGATTTTTATGCTTCAGAAAAAGAAGATGATTGCAATTTACAATTAAATGATAATAACGATTAATTTGTAGTTGTAATTGAACATTATATTCAACAAATCAATTATTTCCTTTTCAGTATATTGTGTAAAATATTGAATTCAATTTCTTATATTATTACTAAGTGATGTCTAGAGTGGATAGATTAACTCATATCATTAGGCACATTGAAGATGTATAAGTGCTAAACTGGACTACTTTCAGTTATCATTAAGATTGGAGTTGAACATATCATCATTTTATTCTAAATCGACATTTCTTGAATATACCTCTTATTATTATTAATCAAGGAATGTCGACATGGCAACTAGTTTTGGATGGTACTAATTCATTCTGTTGGGAGGAATGTGGCAAAATTGTCCCCACTGAAGGAATAAACAATTCAAAAAAAATCTCCACTTTATACACTAATGATCATTTGCCTTCCATGGCCGATCTTCCTCTTTAAGGTATTTAATATCATCTGAACAACATCACTTTCCTTATTATATACATCTTATTTCCTTTTATGAAGCTATTTTATGAAGCTATTATATATATTCACATTGATGGTATATGCTACATGTTGTTTTAAGCTTATTCCTTGAATCTCAAAGATGATATGTATGCCCATAGAGGCAGGAGCGAAGTCACAATAGTCTATAAAGGATTAGGGAAATCAGTTGTTTTGGAAAATTTGTCAATTCCACAAACATCATCTGGACATTCATGTATGCATATCACTCCAATTTGGTTCATTTAACGGTTTACCAATTTCACAATATCTAAGTTCTATACTGATTATGTTTTAAGTAAACCGTTTCATAATGGCAATTAATCTGGAGAGTTTGTCTTCCATATTAAATCTAGCAACTCATTCACTATATCCTCTACAAGTTCAGCTATATAGTGAAAATGTTGTTGCAATAAGGTGTTAAAAACCCTACACCTAAGGGAAGAACTATCACTGTTTCAATTGATGCCTTCGAACATGTAAGGCCTTCTCAGGAATACAAATATCGGTGACTCATTTACCTTTACCGATTCTCATGTCACTTGGAATCTAAAAAAATGATTATATCATTGTCATTTATCGATGCAATCAACTAGACTCAACTTTAAAGTTGATTTATTGTTGTATCTGTAAGAATTTGTCAAACAAACTCTCTACTAGTTAGGGGTCAAGCTGTGTACTATTGAGTGTGGATTGTTATTGTTCTTGTTTTATGATTGTAAGAATTGTTAACCTTTTAATTCAAAGTTTGTACTTGAATATTATATTCAACAAATTTCCTTATCTCCTTTTCAATATATTATGTAAAATTTTGAATTCAAATTCTTATATTTTTAGAAAATTCAATCAAAAATGAATTTTAGGTTGAAATATGCCACCAAAGAGACAACATGATATAATACGACTTAGGTGCAGACAATGATTCGGAGGTACTTACTGTCAAGGTGAACCATCACACTCTGCAGCGCAATTGAATCACCTTCTCCCCCTCCAGCTACTATAGTTGCAAATGAAGTATCACCTTCCATACCTAATGTTATACCATCTACCACCCCTACATCATCTACTACCCCTATGGTGATACAGATATCAGGGGTAAACGATGCGGATGAAGGAGACAACCACTAGCCTGGAGCTGAGGGACCTGATGGAAGAACTTACATCACAATTGTTAATAATTCGTTAATGAGAATACATGAAACACTCTATGTTTATAATTAAGTTATAGGTTTAAATTATAAAAATGATATAAAATTATTTGTTTGTATATTAGGTTAACTCCGTCTGGACCGTACTCTAAAAAATGACATCCAAATTTAAGGAGAAGATTGATCTTGAGGGTTGTGTATGGAAGAATATCTCTCAGGCCATAAAGGAATTTTATTATCAGGAGTTTGAGGTACAATCAAAAATATTTTTTAAAATTGATTTGTATACATTAATTAGATAATTATTATTACATTATAAGTATTTATCAAAATTTTTCCTTTTATTTTAGAAAGATTTTTTTTGGGATTTTGAATTTTATGCGGTCATACATAAAGTATGGGAATTACAAATACTTATTATGTACAATTTAATGTTTTTATTATCAATTAAGATAATTTTAACTTCATATCATCAATCGACTTTTTGTTTAAACAAATTCAATATAAAAACAAATCAAAATATTATGCACAGATAATTCAGAACTGTTGAAATTATACATTAACCATAAGTCATGAAATAAAATTTAATGTCAAGATTTAAAAAAAAATTAAAATTAATTACCGACAGAAAATATAAGTACAGGGTAAAATATATTATATTTACCAACGAGACACCGCAAACTGTTGGTAAAATATATGATATTTACCGACAAAACAAAGAATCACTGTTGGTAATATTGACAATCGTTGCCAACTTTACTATCAAGATTTATTGATCTGTCAGTATACTCACCGACGATCAATCATAATCGTCAGTAATGTTACCGACGAAATAACCAATACTGTCTGTAAATATTCTGACGGAAAGAAAAAGACTGTAGGTAAATTTACCGATGGTCACAACTAACCGTTGGTATATTCACTGATAGTTACATAAAATATCCATTGGTAAATTTACCTATGACTGTTTTTACGATGCCTTTGTTCGTCGGTTGATTCTGTCGTCAATTATATTACCGATGGAATCCTAAGGTTTTTCATCGATAATATTCATCACTAAATGACATTTTTCTTGGAGTGGATTAAAGAAGACTATTATACTTAACATAAATGGAAAAAAATATATAAAGTTAGATAACCAAGAATATCCTTTCATGTCATGTTAGGTTAAATCAATATAAAGAGAATCATAAAGTTACATACAAGAATGTATGTGTGTGTACATCACATGTACAAAATTTAACCATTCAATACCATCATCATTCTTTCAACCCAACAAGTTTCAAAAGTTTCATACAATTCATAATAAAAAAGATATCAATTGTATGAAACTTGTGAAACTTGTTGGGTTGAAAGAATGAGAGTGTTGAATGGTTAAATTTTATACATGCAATATGTTG
>JANITW010000006.1:3822590-3834595 GCA_027564335.1 Erythroxylum williamsii | reverse complement strand
TTTGAGTGATTAGGTAATTTGTAGAATTAAGGTTAATTCTTGAATTAAACCTGTGAGTGGATTTAAGCTTTAAATGACATCATCTTTATGTCATTTTGTATTGTGTGATGCTTCTCTAATTACACTTCAAAACTTGCATTGACCCTGATTGATTTGTTTGATTAAATGGGTTTTGAAAATGATTAAGGCCTTCTTCATTTTTACACCTTTTACATTAAAAATGACCACCTAGTTATTTTCCCTTTGCAAACACTTTTGAGCCTTCAACCTTAATTTTTTTTTCAATTAATCATTTTACATTGAAACCTAAAAATCCTATTAACCTTACCCTATCACAAGTTGAGTGAAGTACTGAGTAAGCATTTGATTTTGGAACTTTTGTTCCATATTATGTTCTGAGATATTTTTATAAGTACTTCGACTCATATGTTTATTAAATTATGTCATTATTTTCTCTTATTTTTATTGTTCTCCCTTATTTTTAGCATTAGCCAAGTAAAAAAAAGAAAAAGAAAAGGGAAAAAGGGAAAATATAGAAAGAAGAAAGAAAAGACAAATAAAAAATAGAAAAGAAAAAAAAGAATAAATCAAAGTAGCATTAGTTAGTAATGAGAAGTTGTAGTCTTTTGTATTCGTGTGTTTATCTTAGAATTTTAATTTGAGTGTTCCTTTTACTTGGTACTTTGTGAATGTTTGTGATTAACTCTTGTCATTTTTACCTTATCTTTGAACCCAGCCCCATTACCACTCATAATAAGTCCTTATGATCTATGAGTTTATGTAATTCGAATGAATAATAACTTTTGGATTTTTAAGCCTATGGTAGTGCAATCTATTTGAGGGAGATTTGAGAGAAATATTTGAACTTAAACATTTTAGCGTAAGAGAAAAACCTATGAGAAGAATTCACCTTAGTTTCATATTTGCTTCTGAACAAAAATGTCTTACTTTGACTTTATTTATTTGTATCAGTGAAAAGTGATTATGATGTATGTTGCAGCCTAAGTCTTGCTGGCTCAAGTTAACGAATTGTGTGTACTTAATCTTATAAAGGATGAATTGATAGAGTTTAGTGGTTTGGTATTTTTGCTTAAAGGTGAGCAAAAGTTTGGTGTAGGAGAATTTGTTAAGTTGTTATTTTGTACTCATTTTGTATATAAATCTCTTTAATGTGTTGAAATTATTATTCAAAATTGATAGATTTGTTTCCTAATTATTTTCAGATGATTTTTAACGCTTGAGAGATGCAATTTAATCAAAAAGACGTAAGGAAAGTGAAGATAATCCGAAATTTCAAACTGGCAAAAAACTCATTGACTAAGCGTGGGCCTTTGTAAGGACAAAGAATGCCTGTAGAATCTGTTTTTAAATTTAGATTTGATTCACATAAGATTTTCATGATCTTAAGAATCAGATTGCTACCTTACTAATGGGGATCTGCAACCTGAATATAGGGGAAAGATTATGTGCTAAAGATCACAAAAATAAGGAGGAGATCGAAGAGCATAATTGAGGATTTTCACTATTGTTCATGTTATGCAAGATAGAGAGTTTACATTTTCTGCAGTAGTTTCTCTAGGAGTTTTCTAATTTTCTAGGAAAAAATTAGAGATGGAGACTTTGTATTTTTCTATTTCTTTATTGGTTTCCACTTTCGTTATAAGTAGCTAAATCTTTTTTTTTTTTTGGTTGAAGGGAATCACATTATCATTTAGTATATGTGAGATTTCTAAATAAAGTTTGTTTCATTGATGAATATTGAGTATCTTCCAAGTTGTTTTTTATGATTGACTAGGTTAATTTCTAGGATGCGTAAGGAATTGATTTGTTTAATAGCCAAATAAAAAATATATGGCGTTCAGTTTTGCTAATTAAAAGTGACAATTCGGATTATCATTTTTACGTTAGAGTTGGAAATTATTAATTACATGTTTCAAATAAATTATTTAGTAACTAATTGACTTATAATTAAATGGTAAATAAACTCTAATAGCGAGCTTCTCCGTGTTAATAACAAATTATATAATTGAATCCTAAATTCTTCATAAAAACTCAATCTGAAGACTCAAATTTATGACTTTCAATGTTAAGGCCCTCTTTAGGAAGTCCCTTCGCTTCCTTGTTCAAATTGTCCCGTCCAAGTGAACCGGAGGTAAAGGGGACAATCATGAACTGTGTTACGGACATCTAAATTTGTATCAAAAGACATTTATTAATTCACGTGTCAGCGTACTACACACATTCGCAGCATTTATAAAATAATAAACACGTTTCTGTACGTACAACATAAGATCATTGGATCGATTCACCTAGTTCACACATTAATTTCCACAAAAGTCACTTCATCTTTTCCCGACAAACATTAAACTTTGATATGATGTCTTCTGCATGATTGAGAATGGAGAAAAAAATCTCATTTTAGTTTGACAATTGGTCGGGACATGACTCTTTCTTTTAACTTCAAAATACTAGTCTTAGTCTCCTACCTTTTCCCACCTCTACCAAACTTAGCTCTTTCATTAGGGGGATTCCTAGATTTTCCCTGATTATCACAAATACCTACAGCCTCATTATCCTCCTTCAAACAATCCTGATCATTATTTCTTGAAGAATCAGCCTTTGAATCTGCTGAGGAGCAAACGAATTACTGAACTGCTACGAGTGAAGACACTTGGGGTCTATTAGAATAGTAGTATTGTCTAGCATAGAAACCTCCCTCCTAGAATATCTTTCCTTCTTTGGCTGTGCATGAAAAATAAGCTTACCACTGCGGATTGGATATCCTACATTAATCTTAATACAACTTGCCTGCTTTATTTAACACATGATGAAACAAGAAACCACCTCTTCTTCTTATGTTCGATTGCTACCTTGATTTGGGATCAGGTTAAATCCTTTTGTGGCTGGAGTAGTTCGGAGAACTCACTAATTTCTACCATCAATGGGTTGACAAAGGGACATTTATCATAGCCATGAGTCTGACGGTCCAATCCATATGGAAAGAAAGAAATGTAAGAAGATTCGCAGCCACAAGCAAAGCAGTAGGAACAATTGTTGCCAAAATTACTAGAGGTATCGAGGAACTCTTATTCATATAGAACCATGCTCCATCTGGACATTAACTCTTATTAATCAGAATGATTAATATAGTTATCAGTTCTTTTATCTCTTATTTGGTAGTCATACTCTCTTGTGGTGAATTCTAAAGGTATACCCTTGTACATACGATATTTTGTAACTACATTCTTTGCTGATTCAAAATTCTCTTTAAAAAAAAAAAACAAGTGTAGGAAGCCTGCATGTGTTGGATTGTGATATCTTTTCAACGTGGTGTCTATTACCATTTTGTCATATTTTGTCTACTTACCAAATCAAAATTGTCATTTTGTCAAACTTGGTACTTGTCAAATCAAAGTTCGATTCTCGTTAGGCTGGAGAGCAAATGACTAATGCCAAAGTTTGAACTTGTGGCGCAATAATTATAATAAATTTCTGTAAATTAATTTTTATTTATTGTAACTTTTATATTCTCAGTTTGTACTAATAAGATAAATAAACAAAATTTAAAATTATTAAAATATAATTTTATTAAATCTTATATAACTTTATTTTCTAATTCATATTATAAAATTGATAATTTATATAAATCGTAAATAGCTTAAAATTGATTTTGACTCTTTTTTAAAAATAAGTTTCTATTACCATTTTAATATCTAAAATTAATTAAATCTCATTTCTAAGCTTTTTATTTCATTTAGAAGTTCCGAAGTTAAATTATCAAATTGAATTAAAAAATAAAGTGTTATTGAAGACTTTGTGATTGTTTATGTAAAAACTATTTTTAACTTAATTCATTAAGCAACAATAGTTAAATTATTGGAATTTCATTGTATTTATTTTTGGTTAATTTAAAGTATACTTTTTAGTTTTAATTAGAATGGTAAAGACACAATGGATTTTTAATTGCTGGAAATACATTCTATAAGTTAATAATTTATTAATTCACAATTGTTTTAATTTAACAGATTTCATTAAATCCTGACGATATTAACTTATAGGGTTTACACGGTATTATTAAGACTCACCTAACTCCACGTGTAATGCACAAATGCATGTAATGGACGATCAATCACAATAATAAAAAAAATAATGCTAAAAATAAACACACAGATTTACGTCGTTCACTAAAATATGGCTAAATTCACGGGCGTCTAGGGTTTTTTTATTTGCTATGAATTGTTTTTGAATCTACGTACACTAGGAGAATACAACATATTTATACGCCTAGAATAATACAATAAACATAACGTGACTTCGCCTTGGGAGCAACCACCCCCAAACCCCCACACCCTCCGGCTAACTCAACGTGGAGTTGGATCTGCGATCATGGGCGGCTTAGTATAAAGTCCAAAGCTGATCATGAAGCTTCATATCTAAACAATGTAGAAATTATTCTCTCTATAATTTACTAGAAAGCATGCATAAATAATTCATTGGAACTTGAACTTTGGTGAAGAACAGAAATTTTAGTATTTTTATGAATAAATCTCTTTGTTTAATTGGAAAATGCATTTTGTTATTTAGAAAGGAAGATGAGAGGTATATTCTTCCACTAAAATCCAATTCTTAATGCATTCTTTAGTCATAAGACGGATCATGTTCTTCATCTACAGAGGTGCCAAGGTAACTCAATAGTATAGATCCCCTAGCTAGCTCTCGCCCCTCTTGATTTAGGACTTCATCTATAAGTACCATGTGATGGATTTGCATGTTGACCTTGTATAAATGGGCACGGTACTTCATCTATAAGTACCATGTGATGGATTTGCATGTTGTCTACTTCCAATGGAATGAAATTCTATTCATCCACGCTAATAGAATTCAATTCGACCTTTTTCTCTTTCTCAGTTATCTTATTCAATGTTGCATGCACCATTTGTTTTCAAATTCAATGAACAACGTGTTTGTTTTTGGTCCTTTTTTTTGTTTTGTTTCTACTTTTTCATAATACTATCAACTAAATATATATTATTAAAAAGGTTCACGACTTAGCACCACTGCATAGCAATTATCGTCCAGCTATGGATGTCTCTCTTCTGTTCTCTACTACTAATTCCGCTATTGCAACCTTGTCGTGTCTCTTCGTTTTCCTTATCATCTCATGGACATCAACAAGTATTATTGGGAAGTCAGGTAAGAAAAGGACAGCTCCAGAAGCTAGAGGCTCATGGCCGATAATCGGCCATCTTCATCTTCTCGCAGGCCCAAAACCACCGCACGTAGTCTTGGGAGATATGGTGGACAAATATGGACCAATCTTCACTATTAAGATGGGTGTGCGTCGAGCTTTGGTAGTAAGCAACTGGGAATATGTCAAGGAATGTTTCACCACCAATGATAGAGTATTTGCCAATCGCCCCAAAAATCTTGCGCTGGAGGTTTTGACCTATGGTGGTTCCATGTTCGGGTTAGGCCCATACGGCCCTTTCTGGCGTCAGAGTCGTAAGATAGCCACAATCGAGCTTCTCTCCAACCGTCGGCTGGAGATGTTCAAAGGTACACGAGAATCGGAGGTGAGGACATCGATAAAGGAGTTATATAAATTATGGGAACAGAGAAGAAATGGTTGTAACAAAGCTCTTGTAGAGATGAAGAGGTGGTTTACCGATATAACCATAAACGTCATTTTAAAGATTATTGTTGGGAAGTCCATAGGATACGAGACAACAGAAGAAAAAGAAGAACAAGGTAGTCATCAGATGTTGAGACATTCGTTGAGGGAATTTTTCGAGATGACAGGAAGATTTGTGTTGTCTGATGCTCTACCGTATTTGAGGTGGTTCGACATCGGGGAACATGAGAAGGACATGAAAAGAACTGCAAAAGAACTTGACATTTTCGCCAAAGAATGGTTAAAAGAACATAAGCAAAATATTGCTACCACGGGTGGTGAAAGAGACTTCATGGACCTGATGCTCAACATTGTTCAGGATGCAGACGCGTTTCCAGGTCGAGATCCTGATACTGTCAACAAAGCAACTTGCCTGGTATATTTAGCTATCCTCTTCTCTCTTTTCTGTTAAATTGCTCTCTTCATTTTGACGAAAGCACGTACTCTACCTAAAGAATGAATTATAATTTTGTATATCTACAAGACTTTTGTGTAGAGATAGGATTATGACAAATGAAGTTTAAGATCTACGTGATAAGGATAGAAAATAGGGTTAAAGAATAAACCTCCTCTATAATTTAAGAAACTTTTTAAAAAGTCATTAATTTTTAAAATTCTCAAGCTCTTTTTAGTTTTCTCCAAAAAATCTCTTCCTTTAAACTACTATTAAAAAATAATAAAACACATATAATATGAATATTAGACATAGACTAGTATAATGCCACTAATATGATGATTTAACTTAGCTTTTAAATCTGATTTAAATTAATTAAGTTTGAGTTAAATTAATAGTTTAAGATAATTATAATAAGGTATTAGATTGAGTCAGATTAGTTAGTTTAATTCGAATTTAAGGATTGGGTTGAATTATCATGTAAATATTATTTGATTGGTATAAGTATAATATTTATTATTTTTTAACCAAAGTCTAAAAGAAGGAATTCTTTTTTAAAAATTGACAACTACATTTTTTTTAGAATTTTAAAGATTATGATATTTTTATAAAACTTTTTAAACTATGAGGAGTTTTATGTCTTTTATCTTAGAAACACATAACAAGGTAACAAATTTAAGAAAAGTGAGGACTAACTTTATCATAACAAATTTAAAAAATTTGGGGATTAGCTTTATTTTCCTCTCTCATTTTGAGTAGATTTGTCAAAAACTATCAACTTTCATTTCGTGTAATGAAATTTATGCTTTAATGTAGGCTTTATTAATGTCAACAATTTGATCATTGGTTGAAAGTTACTGAACACGGATTCCCTGCTTAGACACCTTATCGTAAGCATAATGAAAATCGATTTTCAGGATTCTTAAATGAAAAATAGCATATATCACAATTAAAACTTCATAGTTTTTTATTTTCTCTCAATATGATTCTTTAGTTAATTTATTACTAAATTTTGTGAAAGTTGAAATGAATCGACATTTGTTTCAACTACATTCAAAAAATCAAAGACTCCGGTTACTATAACATACCATAGTTTTCTCCATTGAATTGTGAGGGGTTAGTGTGAAGAAACTTGTCAAAATTATTTTGGCATTACAAGGATAGAAGTATTGAGGTTTTTTTAAAGAAAGAATATTCACACTTGTTTTCTCTTAATCTTTTAAAATCTTAAGGAGTTCTATACTTTGTAGAATTTTTTAATATATTTGTGCGTTTTTTTCTCTAACACTTGCTGCAATTGTAAAACCAAGACTAAAAATTGAAGAGCAAGTGCTCCTTACTTTTTCATTGCATAAAAAGTCCATATACAAAATATGAAGTCTTATACATGTTCAAGACATGTCATGATGTAAAAATATCTCGAACTTAATATATAAAAGATGTGAAAAATCTAAATGACAACATATAAAACTTAATTCTATCATAAAATTATGAGAAAATCAACTAATCTCATATTTAAACTATTTTAGCATAAATCTAGTATTGAATTATATTGTATGCTAATTAAACAAATTGATTACTTCATCATAAAGTAGATGCTATTAAAGATTATCAGTTCATTAGAATTAAAGATTATCAGTTAATTTACACAAATATTATTTTTTGTGAAAATAATATTAGTCTTATCTAATAAAGTTGAATTAAACTTTAAAGGAATGATTACTTTCATTTTTCTTGGAAATAATCAATGCCAACACTACCAAGCAACAAAATTTCCCTTTTATTTTGAACAATAAGAACAATATTTAGTTGACTCGATATGCACGTTACCTATTCCTAACGCTTCATACAAATTACAGGGTCTTATCTTAGCAGCTTCAGATACAACAGCCGTCACGTTGACATGGGCTCTGTCTTTACTTCTGAATAGCCCATCCGTCATGGAGAAGGCACAAAAAGAAGTAGATATGTATGTTGGTAGAGAACGACGAGTAGAAGAAGCAGACCTAAAGAACATGGTCTACCTTCAAGCTATCGTAAAGGAAACACTGCGCTTTTATCCTGCTGCACCTCTCTCAGTGCCCCATGAGTCGATGGAAGACTGCACCATAGCTGACTATCACATTCCAGCAGGCACCAGGCTGTTTGTGAACGTTTGGAAAATTCATCGCGACCCTAGTGTGTGGTCGAATCCTTGCAACTTTGAACCAGAAAGGTTTCTAACAACTCACAGAGATTTAGATGTTCGTGGGCAGAACTTTGAGTACATACCATTTGGGACTGGTAGAAGAATGTGCCCTGGAGTGTCGTTTGCACTTCCGGTTGTGCAGCTGACATTGGCTAAGTTGCTACAAAGCTTTAATTTCGCAACACCAACAGGTGAACGAGTGGATATGACAGAGAGCAGTGGATTAACTAACCTGAAAGCAACGCCTCTGGAAGTTCTCATTGAGCCAAGGCTTACGCATCACCTATATGACTAGGTTGCACATTACCTATACTTAATTTGTCTTTGGTCCTGTTGGGCAGCTACTGTAATACTCGTGTGTTGTTCTGATACCTAATTTGTCTTTGATCCTGTTGGGAAGCTACTGTAGTACTCGTGTTGTTTTGTTGAAGAATAAATCCATTATATTACACTTATCTTGGTGCTTTTTCTACGTAGAGACTACAAGAACATGTTGACTTTTCCTGCCAAGCGTAACTCCTACATTACTTCCCTTTTGTGTATGCTCCATCATCAACTCCCTTTTGGGTGCACAATGGAAGACAATTACTAATTATATACATCATTGGTCAGATTATCTACTTTTCAAAACACATGGAAGTGACTCATTGACTTCTAGTGAAGTTCAAAGTGGCTCAAATAATTTTGATGATAATTATATAATATTTTAAATTTTAAATTAGATTTATTTTCTTGTATAGATAATGATATTTTTAAAAAAGGAAATAAAATCATAGGAAAATTAATTCCTTTCTTTCAGGAACGTTACTAATAAACTTTTCTTATTAACATTCGAGAGGATCTTACTATTTCAAATCATTAGCTCCAGGAATTTTTGTTTTAGCAGAGATGATATTGAAAATCTAAAGTCAACATAGAATTAAGACAAAACAACGGCTAGTTGAAGCAATTGACTGTTTAGTAGTTATGCAATAAAAGGGGGGTTGTATTTGTGAATTAAACAGAATTTAATTGGAATATGAAATTGAAAATAACTAACAACAAAATAATGAGAATTTAACAATCAATATAAACAAACCTTGATTTCTGGTTTCCTTCATTATTGAACTTGAGTTGATCATCGACACTAAAAATAACCAATTTGTTAGTTAAGCATTTGTAGTAGTAAATTTCTTTACCTATTTTCTATTATGTTTAGTTAATCAAAACATGTAATTGAATTAACCCTTATTAATTAATAACCTGAATGCAATCTTAGATTTAATTAATTAATAGCTTTACGAATCAAGAAAATCGACGAACAAGACAACATACATACGATTTATATTTAGCCTAGACAATTATTTATCCTATAATCATGTCCCTAACCTAGTAGAAAAAAATTCTAGTCACTATTTTTTATTAAAAGAATTGAACGTCAACATGTTTAATCTAGCGATTGATTTAATAAAATCACAAATTAGTTGCGCACCTAGCTGTAAAATCAAACAATCAACTAATGACCTAGAAAATAATTAATAAGTGACTAATAAATCGATTGAAATAAAAAACGAAAGTCTCACAACATCCATAGTTCAATAATTAGGATTCCGTCAACCAAGAAATAAAAGTTTAGTTACCTAACATCACAATTTTTCCTAACTATTTAGGACTATCGTGGGCGTCAGGACTGTCGTGGGCATTGGTTTTCAGTTCTACTGCCAGCCCTCTTCTCTGTTTGCTCTCTGCCGTAAGCCCCATAGTGTAGCCTCCAGACTATTCCATGATGTGACAATTTAGATTAGGGTTTTTTTGGTCCTAGTACACGATTCACTCCCACATTAGCTACTCTCACACCTCTGTAGCTCTTTTCTAACTTCTCTAGCCACCAAGCCTTCAGTAGCCCCCAAGTCATAGCCCCTCTCTTCACGCCACTCTCCATGCCTCTCTTCTGCCTAGCTGCTACTGCCACTGGTCATTGATGGAATGAATAATATCTCCTTGGTTTATTGTCCATGCCACCTTAAAAACCCTCCTTTGCCAAACATCTACATTTTTTAGCTGGGTCGTTTTCTTATTCTTTTGCCCCTCATATGCTACGTTTTGGCCTTGCTCCTTACACTATTGCAAGACTATTCATTGAGTTGACAATTTAATCTTTGGTCCAATAGCACTGTCCACGATCTTTTAAACCCACACTTCACTATTTCTGCTTTTCACTCCTTCACTACGTCGCTTGCTTTATACTTTCAACCTACTGCGTTTCAAGGTTCTGGTTGTTGCACGAGGCCATGTCTAATTAGAGTCAATGTCTAGTTTAGCTCTTTTTTTCTCAAAATCATCGCAATTCTTTCTATTTAGTTCCAAAATACACCTTGACATAAAACAAGATCAATTCCCATTAAGTATAATTTCAAACCTTAAGAATAAAGAGAATTAACACCCCAAAAGATAGAAATAGTGACATTAATAGGCTCTTTCTGTTTATATATAATCCTATCGCACAACAGGCTCCTACAGTTTTAATTATAGACAGGCTCCTATCATTTCCTTTTGAATTGAAAGTAACTTAATTTTTTAAAGTCATACACAATTCACTTCCCTCATGTGTGTGCTCGCTTTATCATTTGGTATCAGAGAGAGGCTTCACATTTATTATGTGTTTACAACACGTGATAAATCATGGTAAACAACGTAAGAAGTCTTGAAGGATAATTCATCTTAAAGCCTCCTTACTTCAATAGAAACAATTACTAGAGAGAGAGAATGAACATCTATCTTCAATCGGTGAATATCAAAATCTGACAAGCTATCAAAGATAGAGTTACACCATCTGATATGTACACTATTTGCATAAGAATACGAAAAGATATCATATTGTTCTACAACAAAAGAAATATGGGACAAGCTTCAAGTTTCTTTTAAAGGAATGAATAAGGTAAAGAAACATAGAATAAGTCTTTTAATGCATCAATATGAGACTATTTGGATTAAAAAGGGAGAAACAATCGATGAATTCTTCGGATGTTTCAACAACGTCATCATTGCCTTTAAAAACTTAGGCAAGATATATCCAAATGACGAGCTGATAACAAAAATTCTAAGATCATTAATGGAGACCTAAAGTGACAGCTTTGGAAACCGCAAAAGATCTCATACAATCTCACTTGACTAGTTAAAAAGAAACTTAATGATTCATAAAATCGAGCTTAGGTGAGATGAAGGATCCTCATGCAAAAGAGGAATGATACTAAAAGCAGTTGACTAATCAAATCATTATGAAAGTGATACTGAGTTGCAAATAGATGGAGATGACAAATTCAACTTTATGGTCAGAAAATATATCCACTTCTACAAAAAGAAGCCCATGAAGAAAAGAGAAGGAAACAAGAAAATTGGAAATAACAGGTTTCTATCAAAATGTAGTAACAGCAATAGCAATACACAAAATAATCAAATCATATGCTATTACTACAAGAAGCCTAAATAGATAAGATCATAACGTATTATTCTTCAAAGGACAAGACAGAAAACAGAAAACCCAAAAAGCATGTTGTGACTGTAGCTTGGTCAGATGGGGATTTTGATAACTTTGAAGAAGAAGAGCCTAAGTCAACAATATTTACTTTATGGCCAAATCAAGAGATGATGAGTTATGCTTCAAAGTGGAGACAAAGGAAAATCAATGGATATTTATGAAGTGAATCACACGTTATTACAATGCTTATTATACGATGTATAAATGCACAAGAAGGGGGGTTGAATTGTGTATT
>JANITW010000006.1:3652547-3676918 GCA_027564335.1 Erythroxylum williamsii | reverse complement strand
TTTCCACTTTAATTCTATTACTTGATCATCGATGCAAATAATCAAATCATATATTCAAAAATAAACTGGTTATAATTACCAACAAACACTCTAAATAACCAATCTCTCCTTATTTTTTCGTAAATAAGAGATGCCCATTAATTAATTCTCTAATCGGGAGACAACCTTCAGAAATTGCCCAATAAGATTTAATGCTCCAATAGCATTAAGATCTAGAGAGACCCAATTAGCTATTAATTTTTATAGGATTATCAAATATAAGCCTTCTATTTAATAAATCCTAAAATAATTATAAACACTGAATACAAAGAATAAATAAATACTCATGAATATATAAGACAGACATAAACAATTAAATCTCACAATTCCATAGAATTAAGGTTTCAATACTCCTTTAACTAGAAATAATAATTTAGTTACAAGCCATAACAACAAAAGAACACATGACAATTGTTAAAAATAAAATTATGCTTACTGAAGAAAAGTAGAAGAAAAACCAAGGTCTAAAGCCAAAAGTTTCAAAACAAAGCGTATGTTTCCCCAAAACCAACGTACAGTGCCAATGTGTTCTAGGCTTGCGTATCTCCTCTCCTCAGTCGCCTCAGCGTATTTCCCAAAACCAAAAAAAATGTCCCTCTCTTCTTTTTCCCGAAATAAATACCTATGTACCTTCTTCTTTTTAAAAAACAAAAAACCATTTTTACGTGAAAAATGTCTGGAGTCTTCAAAACGTTTTTTTATTTTAAGAAATTATATTACCAAAAGTGAAAAAGTCTACAATTTAGAATCTTATTACAGGAAAATACAAAAAAAAGCAACCCCTACTGTTCCACTAACTCGATCTGTTTAAACCACATACATCAACTATAGATACCAACGCCTCCTCATTGCCAGTCGAATAGAATCTTGCTTCCCATTCATAGTGATGACCTCCCTTATCAAGTTAGCTATGATGTCCGCAAGCTCATATTTGTTTCGTTCAACTTGCTTATATAGCCGTGTATTCCTCTTCCTCCATAAATGGTATAGTACGATATGAAACGAGGTTTTAATAATGAGACAATCCGCCTCCCTTGTCTAGTTTTGTGAATAACTTCTGCCAGCACCTCATTCCATTTATAGGCAAAATTTAAACTACCTATTATATACAAAATTCTGGTTCACGCCACTTTGGTAAACTCACATTCAAAAAACAAATGATTTCTACTCTCATTTACTAGTTTACACAACACACAAATGGGGTCAAAAGTACCAACCACCTATCCTTTATTCTCAATCTATTTTTAATAGCCAGCCATAAGAAAAACACAAAGTTAGGGCATAATACCTGTGTCCAAACTACCTCAACCCATGGTACCTCTTCTAACGTCTCGCTCCCAATGTTGCATGTTGAAGAGGTTGTGAATTCGCCTACTTAGTTTGCTGTACAACTCAGCTTGTCCGGTATATTATGCAGAATTACATCGTTCATATAGTTAGCAATAATATGTCAGAACCTGCACCTAAGCAATCGTTCTCCCTCCCGAACAACCCATGCCAGTGAGGCTTCCTTAGGAATTTGATTTCTAACACCAATTAAGTCATTTCTCAACCAGAGAGGACTCCTCTCATGCCAATTATCAAACTAGAAATTTGTCTCCTCTCCATTCCCAATTCTACTCCTAATCAAAGGATAAATCAATTCTCTTAACAACATCAGACTTTTAAATATCCAAGAGTGTTCATACCTCATTTGAATTTGCCAAAAACTTTGCCTATTAAGGTAGTATACCTGCACCCATTTGACCCACATCGCTTCTTTATCTACAAATAAATTGCAAATTCTCTTCATAAGCAGAGTTCTTTGCATCAAAATAAACGAAATTATGCCCAAACCCCTTTGTTTCTTTGAAACGACAATCTCGCTCCACTTAACTTTTGCTCCCTTGCACTTCTCATGTTTACCAGTCCATAAGAAAGCTTTCAAAATCCTCTCCATTTCTTTTATCACTTTATTCGGAATAACCACACGAGCTACCCGGTGCACATGCATGCTATTCAACACAAAGACAATTAGGCTGACTTTGGCAGCAAAGGAGAGAAATCGATTCTGCCATGCATTGATTCTACTTTTCAATTTTTCCAGCAAAGGCATGAAATTAGAAAATCGTGACTTACCTGAGGTGATTGGAACTCCCAGATACTTGAACAGTGTGCTTTGGAGGAATAACCCAACCAAATTGCTAAGCCCTTCCAGATTGCCCACATCTGAGGACACATAGATGCCACTCTTCTGTATGTTCATTTTCATACCCGACCAATTAGAAAAAGTGGTCATCAAATTCATCATCATCACTAACACTTGCAGTTTAACCTTGCACAGAAGTATCACGTCATTGGCATACATTAGATGAGACAGGTTCAAGTCCTTGCATTTATAGTGATACTGGAATGGCCCATTACATTGCACCATTTTGGTCAGTAGTCTTGACAAGCCCTCCATCACTAGAGTGAATACGTAAGGGGAAAGAAGATCCCCTTGTCTTATCCCTCTATGAATCTTGAATGGCTTCATTGGAATTCCATTAATAAGGACACCTAGAGAGATAGTTTGTATGCACTGAGATTCAATGACAAAACGTTTTGCTCTTTTCGGCAATGTTTTTATTTCTCCTATGTACTTTGCGTTTTATATCCTTTTATGGGTTGCTTGGATTGTGTCATTTCTTTAGTCTGCTATTGGACTAGCCTTGCTGCGTTTTGTGCTACTGCTGATGGCGTTTTGCTCCTCCTATGTCTCTACGTTGTTTTCCTCTGGTCCTATGACGATGCCGTGTTGGACTTTTATTATGCATTTGTCTTCTGTTGTGCTATCGTTTTGATATTGTTTATTCTCCTGATTGTTGGGGTTTCACTCCTTTGTTGCTGTCGTTTTATTATTGTTTATTCTCCAGGTTGCTGACGTTTCACTCCTTTGCCGCTGTTGTTTTGTTTCTTGTGTTGTGCGTTTCCCATTTAGATTAGGCATTTTGGTGGGCTTCTAACGGCTGCTTATGCGTTTTCTCTTCTGCTGGATTGTCTTCTCACAATTTTTCTTCAATTTAGCCAATTTTTTTACTTCTTTTCTTCAAAGTATCTCCTAACATGCAAATATAATATAAAAATTAGTAATTTAGCATAACATATACCCTAAAGCACTACACAATTGACTCAAATTAATGTATAAAATAATAGCCTATCAAGAAACAACCCCAGATTTATGGTCCTTTATGAATACCTTAGTATTCACACGACACTTCAATGGTTGATGCATATATAGAGATATTTTGTTAATAGTACAACAAACATCAGGATGAGTTATAGAAAGATATTAGAGTCCATCCACCATAGTTCAAAATAGAGAATGACTATTTAAGAGCTCAATGTGTCATGAAATTAATCTTTTGGTATATTTGTTTTATGTAACAATTCACAAATATATTTAGCTCAAGAGATAAACAAACTTATCTTTATCTAAGAAGCTTCCGGACCAAGAAAATAGATCAAATGTCTTAATTCTTTTAAAAGGAACTTCATTTGCATCCTATTAACAGTACGAGGACTAAATGGCTTGTTATTTTTCATAAATACAGTAAAACTTCTATCAATTAATATTGTTGAGATCATGATATTTATTATTTTATAGAGATATTAATTAACCGATAAATTAATATTTATTAATTTAAAGAGATTTTTGTAATTGATTGATGTTAAATTTTGATTACATCAAAAAAGTATTGTATCTTAGAGAAATTCATGTTTCATATTAATTGAATGAATCTAAAACATAGATTCATTGTACATAATATTAATGAAAACTGATAAATAATGTTCATTATTTCTTAATATTTAAGTAGTATTTATTGTATTTTTATTAAAAATATTCAATGTACATATGTACGTATGATGGAGATAGAAAATACTTTATAAACAAGATAAAAAATTTCTTGAAACTACACCCAATAATGGCTCCTCATCTAAAAGGTGTCACGAAATCAACAATGACAGATCAAATACGCAAAGAGTTATGTGAGTACAAGAGAAATCATTCGACATGCACTCAAAAAGATTTGCACTTGTAGCTTGAAGAAAAGTTTTATTTGAAAATTAATCAAGGTAAACAACACTAGAATCATATTTCACTAAATTGTCTTAGTTATATTTGTGTAAGTTTATATAATTATTAATTTATTTTATTAATGGGACCCTATATTTACATAGGCGTATTTTGAAAATATATTATCTTATTATCTTATCGAAAGTTGTTAAATTTTCAGCTGACCCAAGTCGGGACCGGAGAAAAATATTATCTTAGAGATTTTATTAAAAGACAATCCTCTCCCCTGACATCTCTAGGTTCTTCCATTCACCACTTAATTAACTTGGGCATTAGTTGGCATTATATGTTTGAGATAGTGGATGTTAAGAAGCTTGTATAATGGTCCTTGTTTATGCCAATTGTCAAACAAAATGTAGTCGCATTTTCGTTCCCTAAGATGCATTTTATATATTGATTCATAGTATCCTAAAATGTCATTATTTGAAATAATGCCCAATATGTATATACATAGAGTTGAAATTCAATAAGCTTTCCCCATAAAGAACTGAGTGTGCATACACATTACTCAAAGAGATTCCTTTTTTATATTAAGCTTTTATAGTCTTTTAGCCGATAACATATTGCTTAGAGAAATAAAAATCTATCCACTTTATCTTTGCATGTGTTTTTTTTAACAACCAATACACATAAAGTTCTTTATAACATTCTCTATTTCTTAGGCTATATTTCAAAGGAGCAATAAATGAGAACTCCAATGCACATAAAGGTTTCTTCAAATATAGGATATGAGAAGTCTTCTAGTATATGAAATATTCTTGTTATTCTAGATACCTATTCTTCTTTAATATGCATCAACATAGGTAACCAATCTCTATAGGTTAGTTTAGTAGATGTTATTGAAATTTTCAAGACATTTGAAAGGAAGGCTTTCAAGTTTAACCCAACTATGTTGACCAAGTGCTCAGCTAGTTTGATTACCATTTAAGATAAAGATGTTGCTCTTAGCAAGGTTAATTTTTAGACTTGATATGGTACTAAAGTGGTTAATTGTTGCCATTAGCATATTAATGAATTCTCATATGCTTCACTCAATACGATAAGGTTATCTGTAAAAAACAAGTTATTGAACTTAAATTTTTTGTATTTATCATAATATTTCAATCTATCTATTTCTCTAATATTTCTTTTGAACAAACTTTATATAGTCTCTATGCATATTGTGAAGAGGTAGGGAAAAAGAGATCCCTGGACCTTAGTCTCTTCTATCCTTTAAACATTTAAGTGGTTTCTCTATGCTAAAAGAAATCGTTATTATAAAGAGCTTAATCTACTTGATAAATTATGAAGGATATCCGAAAGCTTCCATTGGATCCATAATAAAATACTAAACAAATGAATCAAATGTTTTATAAATGCTATTTTCATTATACAACTCTTTATACCTTTGTTTTTATAATAATCCTTAATTAGATTTTTAATCAGAAGAATGTTATCACCTATGCTCCTTCATTAGATGAAAGCTATGTAGCGTAGATTGATGATTGATGTAAGTTTGCCTTTCAATCTAGTGGCTAGTTTCTTAGAAATAATTTTATAAATCATACTGCAACATGAGATAGGCCTGCAATCTTGAAATTTGATAGGGTTTTGCTTCTTTCAAATAAGGAAAATATTTGTTCTATTTATATCCTTGAGCATGTTACCATTTAAGAGTAGTTCCAGTATGACATTTAAGATATAATCTCCAACCAAGTCCTAGGTTTTATGATGGAAGAATACATTTAGTCTATTGGATCTTAAAGCTTTTTCAAAATTCATGTTGAAGAGAGTTAACTCTACATCTTCTTTGTTGTATTATCTTATTAACCACTACTTTTTATGGATTAATCTATGTAAGGAAGTACTGATCTCTATAAGGAAGTGGCAATATTAACTAGTTTACCAAATGTACCTTTGAATTGATTTAATAGGATCCTTTTAGCTACTGCAATGAGGTGTAAATTCTTTCATTATTTTTAAGTAAAAAAGTTATTTTGTTGTTTTTCTTTCTGATCAGGATTAGATTACGAAAATAACTCATATTCCTATCCTTATTTTCAACTATTTCACTATTGATATTTGTCTTATTAGGGAAAATGAATCTCTAAGGCTTAAATATATCTCAGCAATGTTTCTTTCTTCTTTTATTTGAAGTTTATAATGTTAGGATTAGTATAACAATTACTTTGAGATTGATTTAGAGCTTCCCTCTCCTTTTATATGTTTTTTATTATGTTATCTCCCTTCCTTTATTTAAATTTCCAAGTCTTCTTTCATAATTTATAGCTTCCTCTTAAACTTTATTATTGTTTATAGCCCTTTAGAGATTGCTTCATCAAATCCCGCCAAGAAAGTTAAAAAGTTGTTAAACATAAAGGGGTTATTCCTTATGGTATTGTTATTTTCTATTTTAATATCTATTAAAGAATAACCTAAGAGAGTTGATTATAGAAGTGAGCTTTACTTGTTGGAATTTGGCTTGGCCAGAATGTATTCATCATATCTCGATCAAACTAACTATTGACTAACCATTTTCCTTGTTGTTTATTTCTCTAATTAAAATCATTCCCATCATATTTTAAATTAATTGCGTTAATTTTATTAGCACAATCTCTAAACACATCATTCCGATGATGTAGCCCTATGTTACCCCTTTGTGCCTTCGATAAGTTTAAATTGCATCATGTTTTAGGGCATAGTTTGATATGCTTTTAGCTGTTAATTCATTCACTTGGTATGTGTTTAAGTTAAAATTGTGTTAGTTTGTGATTTATTTGTGTTTTAAGTGTTTTATGGGTTAGTACAAGTCTTTAAGCTTAAATATTATGTTTTTGAGGAACCTAAATGTGTTTGCTAGTATTTTAGGGTCAATATCAAACAGTGGATGAGTTTCAGAGGAAATATAGGCTACAAAATAGGCCCACAATTGTGGTAGGTAGGTCACAATTGTAACAGAAGCTTTAGGTTTGGCCTCAGGGAATAGTCCACGGTCGTGGCCTTTATGCCACGATCATGAAAAAAAGGTTGATATATGAGCCACGATAGTGGCCTGCGTTGCAGACACTCACGAACTTCATGTTTCAAGGAATTTTTGAACTTTTTGGACCCCAAAAAATCTTAGGTTTACCCAAAACATAAAAGAGTATAAAAGGAACATAAAGAGGTAGAGAAAAGGGAGCTTCTATATAACCATTGTTGAAAACCCTAAAGAAAGAAAGAGGAAGAGGGAGAGAAAAGGAAGAGGAAGAAGGAGGAAGAAGAGGTGGTCTCAATGTGCTTCCCAGATTAGGAGGTTTTTCAACACTACTGCCTTCCTAGATCATCCATTTTAAGTGTTTATTTCCTTTCCATTTTAATTTTATTCATGTATAAGTTGGGATGGATTGTATGACGATAGGTAGTAAAATGATGATGATGTTCTAACTTTCCTTGGGGATTTTATTTTGATTTAATGATAATGTAGTTAATTGTGTTATTTGGATGAATTTCGTGATTTAATTACGTTCTTACATAATTCGATAATAAATTGAGAGGGTGAACTAGAAGAAATACGATTAAATCGGATTAATGAGAGTTAGGCGATTAATAGAAACCGTGATCAATCATATTGGTAAGTATGTAGAGAGAGATACCGTTTGATGTTCCAATAGTTTATTAGAGTGCTTTAGATCTAATTAGGTTTTGGATAATTTGTGAATTGAGATATTGCAAATTCCCTACTCTGATTATGGTTTATAATTTAGGGTTTAATGGCTGTAACTTGAGAGAGAGTAATCAAGATAATCTAGAACTGACACTCCATTGACAAATAATTGACTAGGCTAGTATTAAATGATAAGTAAAATATCCTTTCTCATAACTTGGTAAACTCTTTGGTTGATTTCCATTGTGCATGATTATTGGTCAATTGTTAATTCCTTCGTGTTTAATTTCTTATTCAAGTGGTTGAATTCAATTTTTGTGATTACTTTCCACTGCATTGTTTGTTTTAAGTTTCATATATTATTGGCCTTAGATTTTAGGATTAGATTAGTCCCCCTCCTCATGGGATCGACACCCCTTATACTATAATTACAACCTATGCACTTGTGGTATTTGAGGACTTATAAATTTTAAAGCTTGAATGACATGATTAAGTTTTTGACATCGTTGCTAAGGAGGGTCAAGATTAGTTCAGTTCTCTTAATATAAGGCATTTTAGTTAGTTTTAAGTTTTTTTGTTCTTCCTATTCTTTCCATGCGTGTCATGCTCTTGCATGAACACAAGAGTTATAAGGTGTTTGAGTCATGTAGCTAAAACTATAGAGCTTGACATCACTCGTTTAGAATGTTCAATTAGAAGAGCTCAATGTGAAGAAGAAGAAAAAGAAACCATAAAAGCAACAATGGCTGAGGAGTTTCAGCAAGAGTTGGATTAAGGAGCAAACCAAGGTCATCAAAAGAGAACCCTTATGGACTTCATGAGATCGAGCTTCAATGCATCCATCAAGGTGTAGCTAGGTCACCGTGCAAGCAACTTCCTTTAAAGTCAAACTAGCTCTTTTAAACATGCTTCAATAAAATGTGCAATTTTATAGATTAACAAATGAAGACCCGAATGCACATATTGTTAATTTCCTTGAAATCTACAATATCTTCCATTATCATCAGATTTCAGAGGATGTTATAAGAATTAAACTCTTCCCTTTTACCTTAAGGGATATAGCAAAAGTTTTGTACCATTCCCTCAACCCGAATAATGTAACCACTTAGGACCAATTAGCTCATGCCTTTTTGGATAAGTACTTTCCCTTTACCAAGACTACAAAGATTATCAAAGAGATCACAAACTTTCAACAGGGTGATGGGGAATTGATTATGAAGGATAGGAACGATAAAAAGACTTGCAAAGAAAATGTTCATACCTTAACCTACCTAAAGAATTTCTTTTACAAGCGTTCTATAATAGAGTAACCCCATATATAAGAGGCACAATTGATGCAACTTTAGGAGGATCACTTATGAGGAAGATGGTTGATGAAGCAGAAGAGCTATTAGAAGAAATGGCGAGTTAATAGTTGTTTATGCATGAACAAGCGAAGTAAACAACCCGCAAATCTCTGTGAGTAAAAAGGAATTATAGCTATGGATTAAATGACAGAAATGTAGGATAAAATTGATAGTTTAACTCGACAACTAAACAACATGAAGGCTTCATCCTCAAATATAGTAAAAGTTGTTCAGCTAAAGTGTGAGCTTTATGGGCAGATGGATTACGATATAAGCGATTGCTTCTTGACGAAGGATAATGGATCATAGCAAGTATACTACATGAGAACTTAATACGGTCGAGGAGCGGAAAACAATCCTTACTCCAACATATATAACCCTGAGTGGAAAAATCAACTAAACTTCTCTTGGTCAAACAATGATGGAGGATAGTTTAGATATCAAGGACCCCCAGGCTTCTAACAAGACAAATCGAGTTTAATGGAATCCATATTAGACAAAATTTTAGATAAAATTAGAGGTATAGATGATGCACATAAGAGGCTTGAAGGCAAGTTCGAGCAAGTTACAAAGAATCACGCCTCCTCGATACATAACCTAGAGGTTTAAGTAGGTCAATTAGTAGAAGCAATAACAATCTGAAATGCAAAAACCCTTCCAAGTAACATCAAGTCCATTCTGAAAGAACAAATTATGGCCGTTACACAAGCAATTGAGGAGGAATCGCACCAAGCTGAACACAATGAAGGGAAGGACAAAAATAAGGTTAATAAGAATGTTTTTCAAAGTGAACCAGAATTACAAACAACCTAGAAGCATCAACATAGAAACCCTTACCCTATTTTAGAACAATAAAAGTCTAATCCATTCAGTGACAAGGGGAAGGTAGAGGTACAAGAGAATAAGGAAGGCTCTTTACTAGTAAGGTATAATTTGTTTGAGATAAAGAAGTAATAACCCCTGATTCCATTCACGATTAAAGTCATGAGGAAATCAAAGGAATCTGAGCTGAATGAAGTCATAGACATGATTGAGCAACTGAAAACACGACTTACACTATTGAAATCAATAAAGGGAAAGGTGGAACAAGAATTAGAGGAAGAAAAGAAATCGATGACACCACCAAAAAAGGAGGATATGGGGGTTTTTGATATCCCCTGCAATATTAAAAGTGTCAAAATAGAGAGAGCCTTCACCAATTTGGGAGCTAACATAATTATGATGCTATATTCCTTATATCAGAAGCTAGGATTCGGTAAGATAATCCCCACCAAGATATTGATAAAAACTGCAGATAAGTTAGTTCATCGTCCAAAGGGTATTATACATAATGTGCATGTTCGAGTGGCAAAGTTTACCTTCCCCACATACTTTTTCATACTGGACATAAAAGAAGATGCAAAAACCCTAATTATCCTCAGGCAGCCATTTTTGGCCACTGCCTGATCAATTATTAATGTAAATGGGGGTGAGCTAACTCTAAGGCTATGTTTGGTTAGACATAAAGTGTTTAATGAAATGGAATGGAATGGTTTATAATGGAATGAAACATATTATACAATTATTACTTGGGAGAGATGGAAGAGTTTATAATATAATATAGTGATAGATGATGGGTTTATAATGTAATATAGAATAAAGTTGGTTATCATATTGTATTCCATCCTAAACTCCTCAAATCGAAGGTTTTTTTCCATTTTTACTGTTTACGATGAAATGAGCTGTAATATGAAGCCCTCCTCTTTCATCTCATCGCATTCTATTTCATTATAAAACCTCCTCCTAAATGATGGAATAATATTACATTCCATTCCATTCTATTATAAAACCGCCAACCAAACATAGCCTAAGGGTAGGAGAGGAATAGGTATGTTTCACCGTAACTAAGAATGATAGAAGTCCTCTTTAACCCATGGCCATCATGAAAGGAACACATCTTGGTGGAGCAAAAGAGAAGATATGATCGAAATTGTTCTCTAGAAAGTATTAAACCTTGCAAGAGAAGGAGAAGAAAGAATTGGGAAAAAGAAAGTGGCAATATAAGCAACCAGGTGGTGTGCATGCATTTTATGAGATTGATAACCATGTCATCACTGAAGAATTCTCTTAAACCACCTTGAGTAATTGGAGGCAACCCATGGTTTTAAATTAGTAGTTATTTCTTTGATTTTAAATAGTTTGAACTCTGTAGTTAGGATGTTTCGGTTTCAAATAAATATTGTAGAATAGTAGGGCATTAATTTTGATAATTATGATTGGAAACGAAAGTGTAATGGAGTGATAGTGCTAAAAGAAGTTAGGAAAGGATCCCGGGGGTGTGAAAAAACAAAAAATGGTGAAAAATAAAAAATGATGATATCCTTCATCAAACATGTAGATAAGATTTTGATTTATAAACATAATTAGAAGCTCTTTGTAGATGAGAAATCTTAATAGGTTAGATGTGTGTGTATTAAATTCTTATAAATAATGACTTTTTGGCTTATTCAACTTGATATTAACACCTCTTGCACCTTGAGACAAATATTTAGTACAAAAGAATTTATTAAAGACTTTATAAAGATTAAAATTGAGAATGATAATAAAGTGTCTTTTTTGTTTAACAATTTGCATCCCTTGGTCCCTTTAAATCGATTCATTTTGATTAGATCTCTCACAAAAGGATTGGTTGAAAATGTCAAAGTAGACTTTGTGATCTTAAATGCTAGATGAACTTAGTCTTTACAAAATTCTAGAACCTTTTCTTTAATAAGGACAAATTTTCTTTTTGCTATCCAAATATTGAAGTGGAGGAAGCTCCTTTTTTATGTCATCATCCATCAAATAAATTAACAAATCAGTCTCACTTGAACATCCAAAACACTTGTTACAAAAAAAAAAGGTTGGTATAAATCCTTCCTAAATATTACTTTTTAACTTAATATTAATGATAGGCTTAAAACAAAGGATCACTTGCCTTTTGTTTCCCTTACTTCATCAATTTCTTCACTTATCAATTTGGAGATTAAACTTCTGATCATTTATTATTATTATTATTATTATTTAGTATCCTTACACCTTTTTCATATGGAATTATATGATGAATTATAGTAGCAAATCATGAAATACTTCTACTTAGTCCTTAAGAATTGAAGGAGCTTCTTTTATTGCCAATTCTAACTCTGGAGACAATATATTTTTCAAGCTTAATGTAAGTTGTTTGATTTTGATATCAAGAAAGAAATGGATAATAGAATTTTTTTAAGTAACAAACAAAAGTTGTTATTGAACTTCTTAACTAAACAACAAACTGAATTAGAAAAAATCACTATAGCCAAAAAAATGTCTTATCATCCTTAATTTTGATGAATGCTTCTAGTTTCTTATAATGTTCTTTCTAGTGCAATATTAATGTAACAACTCAACCAATTTCATATTTTTTTAAATTTCAAAATTCAAGCTTTGGACCCGAATGGATCAAGAAAAAAATATTTTTATTTAAATTAATAGTTAAAAGTTAAGTAAATTAAATTTAAAATGAAAATATTCAAGCTTGGATTGAGCGGTCGATCTTTAGACTATCCAAGACCTGATTGGGGTTGGGCTCGCGAACTTTTGGCCCAAACTTAATTCAGCTAAATGTTTACTCTTAACTATGTTTTGTTCCGAGTAATATAATTGAGTTGTAACCAACTTTGTGACTAAACTCTTGTGTTATCCTTGTTGCTTCCTTTGGCCACAATATATTTTTACTTAAGAAAAAAGACAAACAATTAAAACAGAATGGAGTACTAAAATATATGTTTGTCCTTATAGAAGAGCGTTACATTTCAGCATATACTTGTATTGGCTTAATATACTCGTTAGGCTATCATTTGTTATGAATTAGTACGAAAATAAGTTGCATAAATTAATTACTTTGTATAGCTACAACAACAAATGCATAATATTTTAACCCATTTTTGGTTGACAATGTATTTAATCCTTCTGCCGTCTCAATCCATTGTTACGGCGATATGTCAAATCCGTTGTCTCATGTACCAAAGCAAATGGTCTTTACGGCGATATGTACCAAAGCAATGTATTTAATCTTTTTTCAAATCGACAATTGTATTTTTTTTTTAAAAAAAAAGGATACAACCGCCAAACTGGTAGTTTAAGGTAACAAGTATTGTGCTCTACCAACCAGATTACAAGAGTTCAGCTGTGTAAAACTTCTAGGAGAGTGACTAAAATACTAAGACTGTAAAGGTTGAGTTTGCTTTATCATGCTTTCCCTGGTTTCCTGGAGTGCTATTTAAATTTGCACCTTTCAAATTAAGCATTCAATTCTGAGTTATCACATTGTTTAAGAGCATAGAACTAACGGTTGTAATATAAGCTTCTCTCGTCATATGTACTAAGGTAGAGGTAGAAACGTGGACAGGTTAATAAGTTTGTTCTAATCCACATAATGTATTTGGTACTTATTTTTCGAACATAAAAAGTGCAGAAATTCAATTAAATTTTTTATTATAGTGGTATAGCCCCCGATGAGGGCATGAGTTTATTATCAATGTTAAAAGCTATATAAAATTAGTAAATATAATATTTTGTAGATATATATTTTAATTTTATTATATTAAATAACATTTTTAATATTTTTGCAATATAATAAAAATACAAAAAACTTACTAATTCTATGTTATTTGATCATACTTTACAGAAAAAAGTTGAAACACTTGAATATAATTAAATTTAAAATAATTTATTTTGATGATGAATTGTAATTTATTACAAAATATTTAATCAAACGTTAACTCACATTCTTACATATTCATATGCATACATAAACTTTAAGTTAAAATAAAGTTAACAAGTCTCAAATTATAACCTCGGACGTTTTCACACATTTAAAAAGTATATACTTCTTACAATTTTTTTAAAATTAAATGAAATTCATTAATATATAATGAATTGTGCTTATAAATTCTTAATCCAACGCTGTATTTATTAAGTTATAATGATCTTATTTTAAAATTTTAAAAAATACAATAATTTTCCGCCCAATTTGACGTGTATTTATTATTTAGTGGCCATTTGCTGGTGCCTCTCCATTCTTCTTCTCCAGTATCTCATGCTTCCCGCCTTCATTGTACCTAGTAATAACGTTATGTCCTATGCATCTTCACTTCATCTAAAAATCATTTTTAATTTCAATTTCCTAATCCTATATTTCTCTACAGGCCTAGATCAGTGGTTGGCGTCTAAGTATTGCCAAAGATGACTTCTTCGTTCAGTATGGCGCTTCGACCGAATTGCTGCCCGGAGAAGCCTTCAGTTTCATGCAGTTTTACTCGTACTGTCAAATCTACTATCTCCTCTACTTTGAAGGTAAGTAAGGAATATGATTCGTGGTCTCTCCCTCTCTGTCTCGGTGATCGGATATGTTATAGTCACAAAGAAGTGTACATGTTGTAGTTAACATTAATCTCATCATGAAAATAGCCTTTGCTGGGAGATCAGTTGCTGCATCAATTCCCCATTCCATTTGATTTTATGAAGCTAATCAAGGACACTTCTGCAAAACTTTTGGATGCGTTTGTAGATTCTGCTTTCGAGTTCGTTGATCAACCAGTCCTTCCATCCCAGGTAAGGCTTGAAGTTGGACGTTCTGCAAAGGAATCGTATATCTGTTTCTGGATAAGCTATCATTAGTTATGTTGTTGCAGGGTAACTTTGCTCCGGTGGTGGAACTAAAGGAATCCGTTATTATCACCGGAAATATTGAAGGGACAATTCCGGATGATTTCCCAGAAGGCGTTTATGCAAGAAATGGTATGTTTTAACTTCAGTGGTTAAAGTATGGTCAAGTAGCGTAAATCAATAAATTCATGTTACATGAAAATGTTGTAAAGAAAAGGACAATGGTGAAGACAAAACTACCAAGCTTGCTAACTTATGGTTGGAGTGTACACCTATAAAATCACCTAAACAAAGCGATGATATTAGGCTGCAGAAATGATGCTGCGTTGGTTTTTTTTTTTTTTTTTCTTTCTTTCTAATAAGCGCTTTGTCTGTGTCAAACATTTTTTATTATTAGTTTAGACTTGAAAGCAATCCTGCTTTATCGTTACTGGTTAACGCTATTTAGTATTGAACCAAGAATTAGACAGTAGTACTCACTGGTAGAGGTGGACCAACTGTAGGACCAAATCCTATCTTTGGTGGATTTAAAACAAGTGTATCTATGTGGGGCAAGACGAGTCACATTTGGGTGGAAGGAGAAGGAATGCTTCACGTTTTGTACTTCAAAAGATCTAGTGATGGAAGCTGGACCCTTCAGTACGACAACAGACACGTGGAAACAGAAACATTCAAGCTAGAAAAACAAAGAAATAAGCCATGTTTTCTTCCGGCAATCGAAGGTGATTCGCTGGCAGTATTGTCCGCATACTTTCTAAACCTGGTGAGCATCCTCTCCCCCAACCACTCCATAGAAATACAAAAATTCAACTGTTCTCAGATATGGTTAGACTTAGACATGGATCCCTCAGGTAGAGGGATACTAATTTTTTTAACAAATGCGGTACTGAAATCAGTTTCACATTAGTTGAAAATAAAAAGAAAACAACTATATAGGAGTGCTTATATAAGGTACTCCTTGCTTCATACATACATACAACAAAAACATAAAAGAAAATAAGAAACGCTATGATGTTAGGAAATATTTTCTTAAAGGATTGATGAGTGATAAAATAATGAGGTTAGTATTTTTAAGTCGAGAAACACTTTGTAAGCCACTATTTTAGTTTTATCTCTGTATACCTACTATTTGTAACAGTGGAAGAATTATTATGAGTTTTGTCCGTGGATGTAACCCAAAGTTAAGGGTGAACCACATTAAATATTTTGTATCTATTTTGCTCATTTTATTTTTCCTTTTTAAAAAATATACCTGCTACGCCCAACAAATGATATCAGAGATATGTTTTCATTGAATGTATTTTTTGAAAAGAAGTATGTCATGGGGAAGACAAAATTATAACAAATTTTTTGGTGTGATCTGTTCAAAAAATTGACGTAAAACGACAAAGGTGACGAATAGTACTCTAAAGTTTTTTTTCAAGAAATTTGCAAGGTGAGTAGTAATAATAACCGGATCTTGTAATACTATTTGCGATATTATTCACAAATTACTATTTATCGGATTACACGGTACTATTCTAGTGGAGTTCGACGATACTATTCTGGTGAATACGATTCACAAGATACTATTTATTGGATCCCGCGATACTATTTCAATGGAGTCCGACAATACTATTCCGGTGAGAACTATTTACAAATTATTTACCGGGTCCTATGATGAAAATTTAGAAGATATCTTTTATGTCAAATTTTGACGTTCTGATTCCATCTTAGAGGTCAGTTTTCTCAAATTTAGTAAATGAAGGTGAAAAGGAGTACAATGATCAATCTAAACGATATTAACTACCGTATATGGCGAACTAAGATGAAGGATCTCTTTATGATTACAAAAATGCATTTGTCGATGTTTTCGACAACTAAACCGGAGGAGATATCCAACGAAGATCGGGAGTTTGAGCATGAATGAGTGTGTGGTTATATTCAACAGTTTGTTGATGTTAATGTGTATAATCACATTTGTAACGAGACTCATGTAAGAACATTGTGGAATAAGTTGAAGCAGTTGTATGCTTCAAAGACCAGCAACAACAAATTGTTTTATCTAACAAAATTGAAGTAGGTAAAATACCAGGAGGGTACTTCCGTAGCTGATCATTTAAACAATATGGAAGGGATAGTTGATCAGTTATCAAAGATGGGCATAACATTTGACAACGAGGTGATTGCTCTAATGGTGCTAGCTTTATTACCAGAGTCTTGGGAGATTTTGAAGGTGTCTTTGACAAATACTATACCAAATGGCATATTAAATATGAAGTTTGTGAAAAATAGTATATTAAATGAAGAGATGAGACGTAAATCACAGTATGTAGCCTCTTCATCACATTCAGATGTTTTGCTTACAAAAAATAGATGAAAGGAGTCAATCCAAAGGTCCAAAGTCCAGAAACAAGAGGAAAGGAAAGTCAAACAGATATGTAAATGTGGAATGCCATTACTGCAAGAAGAAAGGCCATATTATGAAATGTTGTCGAAAGTTGAAGAAGGAAAAAGGAAAAATGTGAAAAAAGAAGAAAGCAGTGATGATGAATAAAGTAACATTGTTGATACATTCAACCTTGTTATTGATACAGAGATAGTCAGCTTGGTGTCGCAAGAAACAAGTTTGATAGTTGACAGTGGAGCTCCTATTCATGTTACATTTCACAGACAATTTTTCTCATCTTACACACCTGGAAATTATGGCATTGTTAAGATGGCAAATAGAAATCTGTCAAACGTTGTTGGCAAAGGAGATGTTTCTTTAGAGACAGCGAATGGTTTAAGACTGTTGCTGAAAGATGTCAGGTACATCTCTGATATGCGTCCAAACTTGATTTCTATAAATAAGCTAGATAATGGAGGTTTCTAAAATACTTTTGGAAACGGAAAATGGTAGCTTCCTAGGGGCTCCTTAGTAGTGACCAGAGGTTAAATGCACTAAAGACTGTATATGATGCAGACAAAGCTCTCTAGTGATGTTGTCAATACAATGGAGAATGATAATACAGTTGATTTATGGCATAAAAGACTAGGCTACATTGGTGAGAAAGGGATGAATCAGCTTTTAAAAAGGAATATATTATCTGGTTTAAATTAGATACATAAGAAGAAAAGTGCAGATTGTCTAGCAGGGAAACAAAACAGCGTTTCTTTTTAGAGTTCTCCTCCATTCAGAATAAAGAATGTTCGAGATCTGATTCACTCAGATTTGTGTGGACTATTGCCAAAATCACTTGGTAATGCACAATACTTTGTGACTTTTATTGATGATCGTTTTAGGAAAATGTGGGCCTATACTCTAAAGGCTAAAGATCAAGTGCTGGATGTGTTCAAACAATTTCACGCCTCAATTGAGAGACAAACTGGGAAGAAGCTGAAGTGCATTCGGACAAACAATGACAAAGAGTACATCAGATTATTTGATACTTACTGTTAAGAACATAATATTCGACATCAAATGACACTACCAAAAATACCGTAATTGAATGACATAGCTAAAAGGATGAACAAGACTTTGATGGAAGGGTCAGATGTTTATTTTCACATTCGAAGTTGCCTAAGGCATTTTGGGATGAAGCTTTACTTGCAACTGTGTATGCATTAAATTGTTCACCATGTGTTCCTCTCTAGTATGAAGTTTCAGAAAAGGTGTGGTCAGGAAATGATGTTTCCTATGATTATTTGTGGGTCTTTGGTTGCAAGGTCTTTTTCTATATTCCTAAAAATAAAAGGAAAAAGCTTGATGTCAAGACACGACAGTGTGTATTCATTGGCCATGATCAAGATTAATTTGCCTATAGGTTTTATGATCCGGTGCAGAAAAGACTTATTAGGAGTCGTGATGCTATGTTTGTTGAAGATGAAACTATTGAAGATGTCAACAAAGTGGAGAAGGAAATTTCAAGTTATGATAATGACTCAACAAGCTTCTGATTGAATCCTCCAATAGAGGTGCTTAGACAAGTTGGAGATGAAGTGCAGAATGATTAGCTAGAAGCTGATAATGTAGATGTCCCTAATGAAGTGAACCAGAGGATGATGATGTTATTCGCATTCAACTACCAACACCTGAAGATTCTCTAGTCTCATTATGAAGATCTAGTAAAAATAGACAACTATATGCTAGATATCCAGTTGATCAGTATGTAATGTTAACTAACGAGGGAGAAGGAAAAAGAGCACTTAAGAAGAAATTTGTGTTCAGAATCAAGCATGAAGAAAATAACAACCATCCTTGATTTAACGCAAGATTAGTAGTCAAAGTTTTCAGCTAAAAGAAGGGTATTAACTTTGACGAGATATTTTCACCGATGGTGAAAATGACATCCATACGTATAGTGCTAGGGCTATCCGCAAGTTTTAATCTGGAGGTTGAACAAATGAATGTCAAAACTGTCTTCCTACATGGGGATTTGGAAGAAGAGATATACATGGAGCAGCTAGAGGGTTTCATAAAAAAAGGGAAAGAAGACTATGGTTTGTAGACTAAAGAAGAATCTATATGGTCTAAAACAGGCACCAAGACAGTGATATAAGAAGTTCAAGTCTGTTATGAGAAAGCAAGGCTACAAGAAGATTAATTCAGATCATTGTGTATTTGTGAAGAAATTTTCTTATGATGATTTCATTATTTTATTGCTCTATGTGGATGATATGTTGATTGTTGGTAAGAATGTTTCTAAAATCAACAATCTGAAGAAACAACAGGATAAGTCTTTTACAATAAAAGACTTGGGATCAGCAAAGCAGATTCTTGGCATGTAGACTATCAAAGACAGAAGTGCCAAAAAACTATAGTTGTCATAAGAAAAGTATATTGATAAAGTACTTCAGAGATTCAAACTGGACAAAGCTAAAACGGTTAGTTGTCCTCTTGCTAATCACTTTAAATTGAGTCTTAAAAAGTACCCTTTTACAGATGAAGAGAAGAAAGAAATGTCTAGAACTCCATATGCTTCAGCAGTTAGAATTTTAATGTATGTCAGGTTTGTACACGACCATATATTACTTATACAGTTGGAATTGTGAGTCGTTTCCTTTTAAATCCTAAAAGGAACATTGGGCTGTAGTTAAGTGGATTCTTAGGTATCTTCGAGGGTCATCTAAAATATGTTTATATTTTGGAAGAGCAAAACCTATGTTAGCTAGTTACACAGATGCATATATGATTGGAGATGTTGACTCGAGAGAGTCTACATCAGATTACTTGATTACTTTTGCAGGAGGAACTGCGGTATGACAGTCAAAGTTACAAAAGTGTGTTGCATTTTCTATAACTAAAGCGGAATTTATTGCAGCAACGAAAGTCTGTAAAGATTTGCTATGGATGAAGAAGTTCTTTAATGAACTTGTTATCAAGCAAGAACAATATCAACTGTTTTGTGACAGTCAGAGCGCTATTCACCTTAGTAAGAATGCCTCTTTTCACTCACAATCAAAACACATTGATATAAGATATCACTGGATTAGAGATGTGATGGAAATGAAATAACTATTGTTAGAAAAGATCCATACTAATGAAAATAGATCAAACATGTTAACTAGGATTCTATCAAAAGACGAGTTCAAGCATTGTCGATCAGTAGCAAGCATGAAAGAGCCCTTCATGTAATCAGGAGAGGGAGATTTGTTAGATATGAGTCTCTCACATAAAAGAACACCAATTTTTTCAACAAATGCGGCACCAATTTTGGTGCTGCATTATTTGAAAAAGAAAAAAAGACAACTGCCTTTACAGCTATCTCACGCAGTGGAGTGCCTATATAAAACACTCCCTACTTCATACATACACACAACAAAAGCGTAAAAGAAAACCAGAGTAAAGCAAGACTTTGATGTTAGGAAATATTTTCTTAAAGGAATGGTGAGTAACAAAATAGTGAGGTTATTATCTTTAAGTCGGGAAACATCTTGTGAGCTACTAGTTTGGTTTTATCTCTGTATACCTACTATTTGTAATAGTAGAAGAATTATTTTGAGTTTTGTTTCTTGACGTAACCCAAAGTTAAGGGTGAATCACGTTAAATATTTTGTGTCCATTTTGCTTATTTTATTTTTCCTTTTCAAAAAATACACCCGTTGCACCCAACGGATATCGCAACGAAAGGCTGGTTATTAAGACAAACAGATCAAGGTCTGCAATGCTATATCTAAAAGTTTGCTAAAGAGATAACTAAACCCTAATAAGAAATATGCTAGCTAAGAGTGTTTTAAGCATTAATTGTGACCTAAATTTGTGAACCTCCACCTATTCAGCTTCGATTTGGAAAAGCTAACAAGTATATAAGCAACACAAGTATCATGAAATTCGCTGGGAAGTTCTACACCACTTCCGAAAGCCACATTCCTCAAGAAATCGACATCTTCACGCTTGAAACTTTGGGCAATTGGACAGTAAATGGAGCTTGGAATCGACCTTTCACCAGTCACCCAAAGGTTGTTGTCCTTTTAAGAACACAAGTAATTAAATTGCTGTGTATTCCTAAATCATTTTGTACCTGTCACAGAAAGCTCCAGGAACAGGGGAACTTGTCACAATGGGGATACACCCTTTCAAACCTTTCATGGAAGTGGGAGTAATTTCCGGTATGTGAACCAAGTGGAAATATTTATGTGAAAAATGTGCATAACAAAGCTTCTAAGGGTGCTAATTTATAACTTCCAATATATAGCTGATGGGAAGAGATTGATTCACAAAGCGGACCTCAAATTCCATAGATGCACTCTCTGTCATGATATAGGCGTTACACGGAGGTTAGTGATGGTTCGGTGTCACTGAAAATAATATAAGAATGGAAATAACATTTTGGGAAATCAGATTTCATAAGAATATTTTTTTTCTACTATTTCATAAGAATATTGATCAAGTATGTTTTGCAGGTATAATGTGATATTGGATTTTCCATTAACCATAGACATAAATCGACTTCTTGCCGGAGGCCCGTAAGTATAAAGACACTTTTATGTGTATACATAAATACACACATATCCTTTTAGTTTTAGACTTATTCATCTGCAGAAGATTTTCAGTGTGATATATTATAGTTAATGAATTCTCTAAGCTGTGTTTAACGCATAGATTGACAAAATATGACAAAGAAGATTATGCAAGGATTGGTGTTATGCCTCGTTATGGTGATGGAGACTCAGTCCGATGGTTTAAGGTGGAGACAAGTTCAGTGTTTCACATTTTTAATTGCTTTGAGGATGGTAATGAAGTAAGTATCCTGAAAATTTCAGGCAACAGGTATATACAAATTCATGCATTAAAATCTATAAAATATGACAACAGGTAGTAGTTTGGGGTTGCAAAGCTCGTGATTCAATAATCCCAGGGCCTGACATGGGATGGAACAAATCTGAATGGTTTTCAAGAAGGTTCAAGCACATAGAATTGGTTGACGAAAATACGAATCCTGAAGATGGGTTACTTTTTGCTCGTTGCTACGAGTGGAGGCTAAACATGGAAACGGGGGATACTAAGGAAAAGTATCTAACTGGAACAGAATTTTCCATGGAATTTCCATTCATCAACGAAGAGCTGATGGGCGTTAGAAACAAATATGGCTACGCACAACTTATTGATTCGGATGCTAGCTCTCAATCAGGTGATCCATCAGAAAAAGGACTTCTTTGACCAGTAATTTTAATTTTGACACAGCAGTCTTACAAATTTATTGATTTCAGGCATGGCAAAATATGGTGGTTTAGCCAAATTACACTTTGAAAAACAGGAGATAAAGTCGACAAACGCTTTGGTAGATAAGTTATTCAATGCTGTTTTCAATACCCTTTTTCTATTTTCTCCACGTCTAGATGTCGGTTAAGTGAGATTTGATTCATTGAAGCAGACAGAGGGTCCATTTGGAGAGCATATAAAGGTGGAGTATCATAAGCTCGAAACCAACACATTCTGCACTGGAGCTACCTTTGTTCCAAGGCAAGGAGGCCTCGAAGAAGATTATGGTTGGGTCGTCACTTTTGTTCATAATGAAAATACCAACATTTCTAAAGTGAGTCAAATTTGATAGCTACAAGTCTTGAAATATAGAAGCTAGTTTTATTGATTTTTCTATTCATGTGTTAAGTATCTCATATTAATAATTAACTCTTACTACTTATTTTTCTATTCATGTGTTAATATCTCATATTAATAATTAACTCTTACTGCTTATACACTCTTTAATCTTTTCATATTTAGTTAATATGGAATACTCAGAGAATCCCATATTGATTTTTCTCAATTTTTGTTTCTTGGTTTTCAGGTTTATATAATTGATGCCAAAAAATTTGTAAGTGAACCAGTGGCCAAAATCACACTACCCGCCAGAGTCCCTTACGGTTTCCATGGAGCTTTTTTTCCAATACCATTCCAAGATATGGAAGGTTCATGAATTCTGTTATACCAACATGTCCTAAACATTTGTTGTTAGAACCGTATCCATTAAAAAGCAACATCATGGGCTTTATGTAGAGTATATACTAATATATTCATTTACTTGCATGTCAGTTTCGTAAAGAAGTTGAACATATTCCTTTCAATCACCACCATACTGGGACTAGAATCGCAGTATTTCAGACGATAACATTTTGAATCGTTAAGGGTTGAGTGATCTAACTATTATAACCTAGATTTAATGGGCATCACCCTACTCAGACTAGAATGCTAGAAGTTAAACGATAATATTTAGAATCATTAAGAGTTGGGTTATCTAACTATTATAAACTAGATTTAATAGGCGGGTTAGATTAACCCGCAACCCGCCTATCAAATCTAGTTTATAATAGGTTAGTTTAGGCCTCGCTTGTTTTTTTTTCTTGTTTCTTGTTGTGGTTTGTATAAAAACTGAAACTTCCGCTTAAAACACATTTCGTTCTTTATTGTTTTATTATGCTATTTTCAAAAATAAAAAAACTACAACCGTTGCACGAAAATAGAAAAATTACGTTTCTGTAATATTTCACAACAGAAAATATGTGTTTCCTAACACACAAAAACCTATTGTATTTTTACCAAAACTAGTTTTCTCTCTACACTGACTTCAGCATCTTCAGAGTCTTACTGCGATTTTTCTGGCAGTTGATCCAAGTTTGTGTTTATTTTTGTTGCTTGTTATTGTATTGTATTTTTATTATTCTGTTTCACGTATTTCTTATTTGGGTGTGCTTTTGTATCTCTTGTTATTCGTTTTATTCGTTTCCACGATTTCTCTGGTCTTTTCACTGCTAGAATGATAAGTTGTCTTGATTAAGATGCAAAGGTGATTATAGTGGTGGGTGGTTGATGATGGTTTTTGAAGAAAGATTGATAAAAAACAGGACATGGCATTGACAGGTTGATCCAAAAACTTATGCATAATATTTTTGGATCCTAGCATTGTGGGGTTGGTAATGAATCAGTGCTGGTTCAGGTACCAGTGTGTGAACAGTTAATGGAGAAGAATACTCAGGTGAAAGAAGCTCTTTCTTTTCAGTTTCTGAAGCTAGAACATAGTAATACTCAGCAGAGACTGTTTCATTATGCTGTTGTTGTAGGGTTCTACTTGTAGCAGAAGAGTCAGATGGGTTCACACCCTTGGTTTGGCTGGTTAACATAATTGAGAGCAACAAGAAGAGA
>JANITW010000006.1:3458153-3468927 GCA_027564335.1 Erythroxylum williamsii | reverse complement strand
AGATTCGGGTGTGTACTGGGTGCAACGTTATCCTCCAAAGCCACGCTCTGTTCTTCCTGTTCCAAGGTTTGAGGTTGTGGTTGATCGTTGGGATCCGAGGATTCCGTGCGGGAGACATGTGGTGCAGGCGGCAGAGTCGCAGGTAGCTGCAACCCTAAACGCTGCATCGCCAGAGCCGCGACAGCGGCTATATCAGGATTCATCGCCGCCGCCTGGCTGATTTGTGTGTTTCTGGACGTGGTGCCCGGAAGTCGGGCCCCACGGTGAGCGCCAATTGGTTCTGCCGGATTCTGGCTGAACGGTGCGTTGCTGTTTGGATCCATGTGTTGGCAACTTCTGCTGATGGATTCGATGTGAAGATACCTGCAAAACAAAGAAGGTTGGTCGGGGGTTGTATCCCGATTAGCCCCTCCGACGCTCAAATAAGTCTTTTGGTGAAGGTGTTGTTGATTAAATCAGAGAAAACAACTAGGTTATGAGTTTCGTACCTCCATTATGGGAGAAAAATACCTTATATATGGTTTTGCAGTTAGGTTTAGGTCTTTACGTGTTTGCATGGGAGAATCCCTTCTATGGATGGGCCGAAAAGGGGTATGGGTTTTAGGCATAAAACTGATCTCTGATGAATGAACCGATCGACCCACGGGTCGTCTTGACTGGATCTGGGCTCAGCACGGCCGGCCCGATCAAAAGGAATGATTACTTTCATTTTTCTTGGAAATAATGAATGCCAACACTACCAAGCAACAAATAGTTTCCTTTTATTTTGAACAATAAGAACAATATTTATTTGGCTCGATATGCATGTTGCCGATTCCTAATGCTTCATACAAATTACAGGGTCTTAACTTAGCAGCTTCAGATACAACAGCCGTCACGTTGACATGGGCTCTGTCTTTCCTCGTGAATAGCCCATCTGTCATGGAGAAGGCACAAAAAGAAGTAGGTACGTATGCTGGTAGAGAACGACAAGTGGAAGAAGCAGACCTAAAGAACATGGTCTACCTTCAAGCTATCGTCAAGGAAACATTGCGCTTGTATCCTGCTTCAACTCTCTCATTACCCCATGAGTCCACGCGGGTAATGACTGCACCATAGCTGACTATCACATTCCAGCAGGCACCAGGCTATTTGTTAACGTTTGGAAAATTCATCGAGACCCTTGTGTGTGGTAGAATCCTTGCAACTTTGAACCAGAAAGGTTTCTAACAAATAGAGATTTAGATGTTCGTGGGCAGAACTTTGAGTTCTTAACATTTGGGAATGGTAGAAGAATGTGCCCTGGAGTGTCTTTTGTACTTCTGGTTGTGCAGCTGACATTGGCTAAGTTGCTACAATGCTTTAATTTCGTAACAGGTGAACCGGTGGATATGACAGAGAGCATTGGATTAACTGACATGAAAGCAACGCCTCTGGAAGTTCTCAATGAGCCAAGGCTTACACATCACCTGTATGACTAAGTTGCACATTACCTTTACCTAATTTGTCCTTGATCCTGTTGGAAAGCTACAGTAATACTTGTGTGTTGTTCTGATGAAGAATAAAAACATTATATATATATTACATTTATCTTGGTGCTTTTTTCTACGTAGACACTACGAGACAGCTACATAACGACAGGTAAAAAATGTTGATTTTTCCTGCCAAGGGTGTTCAATGTCAAGCCTAGCTCCTACATTACTTCCCTTTTGTACACTCCATCATCTCCAACTTTCGGACTAACAATTTTGTAATTCTCGTCGACTATGACTTTTAGCCTAGCAATTTTCATGAATTCTACCTTACAACAATTTGTAATTTGTGGTGACAGGAAGCAACTTAAAGTTCAAATCTCGGATATAATTTGTAGTAAGTATTACACAATAAGGTTGATTTACATTCAAGTTACACATCATAAGAAGAAAATTTTATTTGGTAAAAGTTACTTCTCCATAACTCCATTCCAATCCACAGCAACGTAGCCAAAAAGGCCACTGAAATTGTTACGAACCATTACAAATGTTTTCCTCCTGCTGGGTGGCCAACCCCTCACTATGCCCGCAAATCAAACTGGAAAAGAAGCTCCATCCACGTGTCAAAAGCCCACATAAAAGTTAAGAGATATTATAAAAATATTAATGATTGCACACGTGGCATCACCATTGTTATAGGAATTGATTTCCCCAAGTTGTTGGGATGATTAGTACATCCGACTGCTACTACCATTGGACGGCAGGGATTCCCTGTCAGAAGGCATCTGCTGAAACTGTTGCATCGTGGCCATTTGATTAACATCAAGTGTCATCTCAGACACACTCCAGACCTTCACAGACTTATCAAGACTCCCACTATAAACCACCCACCGTTTATCCCCATGTTTGGACGGCTCAGGATCCTCCTCCACAGCGAGACACTTAACGGGCCCCGTGTGCCCCGTCAGCACAGACAAGCATGTATGGATCTTACCGTCCTTTCTCCACACACAAATAGTTTTATCCGCTGATCCGCTGAACATCAAACTCCCCGCAGCCGAGAGACAGAGAACCGCTAATTTGTGGCCCTTGAGGACCCCGCCGTGAGATAACTGGCCTAAGCCTTCACGTTCCCAGCAATTCACAACTCCGTCACTTGACCCACAGTACACAACAGAGCCGTTACGTGTAACTGCCAAAGCCGTAACAGCACAGTCTTGTTTCAACAACGTTTGAGCCATATTGTGTTTTGTCGCTTTGCCTTTTGGCTCTCGTTTCCAGACCTTAACGGTTCCGTCGGCAGAGCCCGTGAACACCAACCCTTCGACGCTTGCCACGACGGAGTTAACAGCATCATCATGAGCGTTGACAGACTCGATGCATTTTGAGTCGGAGATTCTCCAAACCTTGAAAGTTCTGTCCCAGGAAGCAGAGTACAAGAGAGTGTTGTCTTCGTTTAAGCTTAAGCACGAGACAGCGTCAGAATGCTTGATCCAGAGCGCAGTACGATGGTTTCGAACCTGGACATAATTGCTTGGTTTGACAGAGCTCTTGAAAATGTCTTTTAGAGTTGGTAGTGATCCATGCCTTTTGTGAACGTTAGGAGTCTTAGGAGACACCTTCCAAACTCGTATCTTGCCGTCTTGGTGGCCAGTGAAAATCTTCTCTCCGGAGATTATAATAGCCTTCACCAACCCACTACTTGACTTGAAACCGGAATACTCTTTCAGGTCCTTCCAGACACGAATGTTCTTGCTATCAGAGCCCGTGTAAAGAAGATCTTTAGTAGCAGCCAGTGAATAAATGTGTCCCTCTTCACGAACAAGCGACCCAATGAGGCAATTCTGAGGAAGATTATCTTCAGAGGGATTAGAACTCCATGAGGTATTGGTAAAAGGAGTGGTTTGGTTCCAAGGCGACATAGTCATCGGAGACCCTTCGCAGCTTAGTCTGTTAGGGTCAAACATCCCAGGGGTTGCCGAGGCACTACTGCTACGAAGATGAAAGTCATCGTCATGGGCAGTGGATGACAGATTTGGATCCGAATGCATCATGTGGCCGTATTTTGATCTTGGATGGCTACTACCGGTATCAAACATGGCGCCAATATCTCCTCCTCCGTCTCTCATTCCAGGTTAAACCACCCCTTAATCTTAAAACAAGATCACTAATTGGAAGAATTAAGAACAGAAAATTAAGGGAGTGTTTGTTTTTGTTCAGCTGATTGAGGGAATGAAGGAGAATGAAAAAGGAAGGGACACAGAGACAACGAAGGCTAATAAGAAATACAACAACAAAAAGACGGGACTCGGGAGAGAATCCAGATTGTTTTCTCCTATATATAAACTGCTTCTTAAAAGAACGGTAGAGACCGTCGGGAGACGTGGGTTCATGCCACGTGTCCTTGTTCGGTTGCTTGCAGTTGGGGGCTGTGTTCGGGGTCTCCTGTTTCAAAGTTTCCGGATTCGCAGGCGTGCGTGATAGTTTTATTAGTTGAAAATCGGTTAGTTGCTTTTTATGTTATTTTTGGGTAGAGAATTGTGTTCTACTCTTTCTCATAATTTACTAATTTCCGTTTTTGTTTAAATTTAGCTGATAACCTATTAGTTAATCAATTATTACACTAGCTAATTTAAGATTAGGTAAGATTATTTTACATGGATAAATTCAATTAACCAAACAATTCTAAACAAGCGATTAAAGTCATTGTTGGTAAATGGTAAAACCTGAAACGTTTTGTCTAGAGAAAAATCTGATTAGTAACCTATCAAAACAAGTGGATCTTAGGAATTACAGCCATGGCCGGTTTTATAGAGGAATTGCATTTTCGATACCAACTATAGAGTTGTAAGAGGTTCATAGAGTCCATCAATCCCATTACGATTCTACAAGGAAAAACTGTGTGATTTGAAACACAAAAAAAGGATGTAAAGATATCGAATTGTGATCTGAGAAATACTTCTAATCCTTCTGAAAGGTATTTGCAAGCTACAATTGTTTAGAGAAACTAAAATTGGTGGTGATTAGAAAATAGGCGTATAGGTGTAATTATTTTTTTTTATTGCTTATAAAAAGTGTATCCGAGCACCGAAATGTTTAGAGGTCGAGGGTGAATAAGAACTCTTGATTGAATAAAGGTAGGAAAAATAGGAGAAATGTGTAAAGAGCAGCCCACTAATCGAGTTGCGAATTGGTTAGCTACTTATGCCATTTTATTAGGCCTTGGCATTCATATAATTCAAAACTCATCTATAAGTTGTTTATCTATCTTCCTAGAGGATGTTTCGGGAGTGCCTCTCTCTTGTTTAGTTAATTAAGATTATATGTATCTCTATTTTTAAAAATAAATAAATAAATAGAAATAAAAGTTTAAGTGGAAGATGATGAGCCAGTGGAATGAGTCATTTTTGTTTGCTACACTCAACATTAAGTAATTTTGAATAAAATATACATTGATTTTTGTCCCGATTTCATTTATTTTATAAAATATTTTATTATTATAATAAAAATTATAAACTGTTTATTAATTAAGTTATTATAAAACTAACTATTTGTGCATATGATAGAGTTTTAATAACTATTTCAAATCAATTGATAAAAATCTAAATATTATTTGTAGTTTTTAATAACTATAATATACAATCAATTTTAAAACAAAAAAGATCATATAAAAAGTCGATCTTTTATCTGACAATTTTCTTTGCTGCTCTGGAAGGCCATTGAAACTTTCCCATGTATCAGCTTCATCAACCAGCAGCTTAATTTCAAGTATATTAACCTGATATGACGTTCATTTTGCAAGCAAGCACCAATAACTCACGCCAACGAATTGCAAACCTTGGATTAGTGATCATATGCCACAATCGATTACGACATTAAATTTAAACTACACGAGTCTGTTGGTCGCCTAAAATTGACAAAACTTGTTGTACGCAAAGATAACTTGAAACTTACAGACCCCTCATAAGGAGACTTACTGGAATAGGTTTTGACCTTAAAACGTGTATGTTCATTGTCTCTCACTGTACAACTCCATTTGGAACATGACAGGTGTTAGACACAATTCCAGACAACAGTCATGTAACAGGACCGGTGATATATCTTTGTCACATCACCGTGACTCTTGCGGTTCATCCTCGACACCTGGCACTTTCATCAAACGTACGTTCAGGCTGTGGACCATATAACAGTTTATTATTATGTTTGTTATACTCCAGCATTCCTGGAAAGTGGAAACAAAGAAAGCAAATCATGTAGCCGACCAGCGGCCCAACTGGGGAGTAGGAAGTAAAAGTCCTTTTCTTAATAGTAACGCTAAAGACACTCGAAACACATAAAAGTTGTTGAAACAATTCTTTAAAATTTATTTGCCCTTTACCGGTTACAAACAAACTGGTTCTTCTCGCTCTTACTTACAAATGGGATGTTAATCTCAAGTTACATTCAATCATATTAAATAATGAAGTTCTGCAGTTAAATTTTTAAATTATTAACCAATTGTATGTCAATTCCATGTAGTTGTTGATGATCATTTTCTTTTTATTGCCAGTGATTTAACGGTACAATTATTAATCACATATTTTCGCAAAATTAAGCTAAGAAAACTTAATTGATTAGGATTAAAAATGATAAAAGAAGCTTAATAAATAATCTGGTCAAACACATCAATGTCTAGTAAGAGAAGATTTAGGATTTAAAGTTTAAGATTTAGGGTAATCTTAATTAGTGTGAATTGGTTATGTTTTTATATTCCTTATGAAGATAAGTTACATTTTCATTCCACTAGTTATTTTATTAGATATCTCGACCACTTTAGGGCAGACATATTTTATTGTAGAAATGGGGGATCTAGGATGATGGAATAACAAATAGCTAAGTTTTTAGAGTATAATGTCTATGATAATGGTGGTATATCTCACCCCTCATATGATAGAAGAGTGGATACCATAGTTATTTCATATCCATCATTTACAGAGTCGGAACTAGTTGATCAAGATCTTATTACAATATCGATACAGGGATAAGGACAGGGACAAGAAATACATATACAAATTGAAGTTCCTGAGGTGCAAGAGCATACTGAACCAGTTCAATTAAGAAGATACACTAGAGTAAGAAGATCTGCTATCTCATCTGATTATATATTATGTTTAGGTGAACAAGATTATAATATTAGACATGTAGTAGATCTAATTACTTTTACAAAAAGTTATTTCTAGAATTCATGTAGATTTATGTAGATTCTATGAGGGATAAGATGCAATCCATAAAGAATAATAAGGTAGGACTCTCGTGGTAAAGTTGAGCAGTTTAAAGCATAGTTGGTTGCCAAAGGGTTCACTTATAGAGAAGGGATCGACTTTAATGTTACCTTTTCTCTTATATATTCTAAGGATGCATTTAGAGTAATTACCACAATTATGGCTCATTATAATATAGAGCTACTTCAAATAGATATCAAAAATGTTTTCCTAAATGGATACTTTTATGAAGAGGTCTATATGAAATAACCTAAAGGATTTTAGGATCAAGACAAAGCTGACACGGTTTGTAACCTAATAAAATCCATATGGTTTGAAACAAGACCCCAAACAATGATAGCTAAAGTTTGATGAGGTTGTTACCTAATTTGAATTTATGGAAAATAAAGTTGAAAGATGTTTGTATCACAAGGTTAGAGGGAACAAGGTTATCTTTTTACTTTAATATATGGATGATATCTTATTTGTATCAAATGACTTGACCATGTTCCATGAAGTTAAACAACTTTTTAGTTAAACACTTTGACAATGGATTTTGTTAAGGCATCTTTTGCCCTAAGTATTCAAATTCATTAGCACAGTTCTCAACACTGATTGAATCTCTTATAGAAAGCATACATTGAGCAAATGCTGCAAAGGTTTAATATGGCTTATTGTAAACCAGTTACAACACCAATCTCTCATAGTAAGAGCTTATCTTTTACACAAGGTTCAAAGAATGATATAGAGACAGAGTTTATAAAGAATATACCTTATTCTAGTGTTATTGGTAGCCTAATGTATGCCCAGATGTACACTAAACTAGACATTACATTTATTGTTGGATTGCTGAGTAGATATTTGACTAACCCAAGAATAGAACACTGAAATGCAGTCAAACAACTATTGAGATATTTGAAAGGAACTAAAGATTATCTATTGAAATTTAAGAAAGTCAATAGTCTAAACCTTAAAGGTGATACATATTTAAATTTTTCTATGTGCCCAGATGATAGGAAGTCCACACTAGGGTACATTTTTATCTTAGAAGATGATATAGTACCTGGAAAAGTGTCAAGCAAACACTGCTAACATCCTCAACCATACATGTAGAGTTTGTGGCATGTTATGGGGCTGCTTCACAATTAATTTGACTTAAAAACTTGATTTCTAAGTTTTTATGATTGATTCAATTACTAGAACCATTTAGTTATGTTGCGATAATTTTTCTGTTGTATTGTTTTAGTAATAACAATGAGAACCTCATAGGGTTGGAGACTGAGTATATGCTTGTTAATCCTTTAACTAAAGGACTTTGTCCAGTTATTTTCAAATACATGTGTATTGTATGAATTAACGAAGTCTTTAGACACTGTTAGTCAAGGATCACTATTTTTGCTCTTTATACATTTGTATAAATTTCCAAATATTATGACTATATTTTTATACATATTTATGATCTTCAATTTGTTCTTAGTCATACAATTTGCTATATATTGTCATAATACAAGTGAAAGTCTTAAGATGTGTGTCGATCTTAAGTATTTTAAAGATCATTGGGTATATATATATATATTGACCTTAAGCCTATGTCTTCAGGAAACGTACAGACACATATATAAATCTATGAATTTGATAAGACATAGGGGGATAATAGTATTTAATTCCATAAAGGGTTTTCTTTAATGCGATTTAACATTCAGTGAGAGAAAAAATTTTCTTTGATGTGGTGTAACATAAAGATTGAAGAAATCGAGACCAATAAATAGAATAATGATACATTTAAGATTATAAAGATATCATTATAGTTTGTCACACTTTATTTTCTCATTCATCTTAGTAAGGTATTAGATAATGATGACTGTATTGAATTTGTATCACATATGACACATATATTTGATATTTTTGGTATCGAAAGCCTTCTAAGACCGAATGATGGATTTTCATTATTTTTGAATCAAATGTTTCACATTGCTCATCCTACGCATTGATTTTGGTTAACCACTTTTACTGTTTTTTATTGATATTACAACCATTGTAATTAATATGTGCTTAAGGGGGAGAATGTTAGTGATTTTTAATGGGACAATTATTAATTATGAGTCTTTACAAAATTAAGGTTAAGAAAACCAAAATTTATTCGGATTAAAAATAATAAAGAAGCCCAATAGACGATATGATTTAATAGGTTGAAGTTTAGTGAAAAAAATGAGTTTTGACCAATATGAGCTGGTTATTTATTGGGTTTATGATGAATAGACCTAATAAAGTTACTATAAATAGCTGCTAACATCTCATACTGCCTGCTTAAATAAGTTTATAAACGTTCAATTTCTCTAACCCATTAAGAGGCTCACAAATTAAAAAAAATGCAAAAGGACATTAATGACATAAGAATATACAACTTTCATAAATATTGATTGAAAGTTTCAGGAGCTTATTCAAGCAGTTCAGCAATTTATTTTGTTCAACGGATAACAAAACATGTATTTTCTATGTTTGTTCATAATTGAAGTATGTGTTATAACTGTTATATGTATATCCGGGCTTGGACTTATCCATGTGCTGTGTCTACGACAACGTGGATATCTGCTGAATGGTTTTGTGGACGTTAAGCCATTGCTAGAAGTCGAGTGGTAGGTTTAGGCTACAGAATTTGCATGCTTAAACCGATGTTTGCTCAAACACTTGGCATTGCAACAGAGTTTACTTTGATGAGCATCTCAACCAACGCATGCACGATTCTTACTCTTTCTCTTTGCCTCAGGAGGCATCAATTTAAGGTATATACATGCTAGTTCTGAAAATATTTAAGCTTAAACCATCGAATCAAGGAGGTGACAAATATCAATAATTCAATTACCTTAAACTTTTTAACAAAATGAGGCAATTATCTCTTGAATTGTTACTATTAATAGCAAACCATTTACCAACCTTGTGTATAGTAAGGAAACTTTAAGAAAAATAGAATCAGAGAAAATAAAACTGAATTAAATTTGGTTTAAATTGTTTAGTTGACATGAACAGGAACATTTTTAATTTTGAGCCGTTATTCTCTAAATATTTTTTTAAAAAATATAATATATATTATATACACTTAAAATTTTACTTAACACACACCAAAAAATTACTGGTTTATGATTTTTTTTAATGAAAAAAACATCACAATACCATGATGAATCCAAGAATCTAAGCCTGGCCTTCGGTCCAACTAATGGCTTTTGAAATGTGAAGTAATTTGTAATGTTGAGGATCTATTGGGCCTGCCTCAAACAAATAAAAGACCTAAAGACAGGCCTATTGATCAGAAATCAGACAGTAAGGAGTGGTCAGTGGACACTCTAGTCTAGTCGTGTTAGTGAAATCCAGTTCTTAGTCCTAAAGGGTGGAATCGTTTATTTCAGGCGCCTTCACATTTTGACTCGATAAAATAATGGAATAAATTACGGTTTAATCTTAGCTAACTTTTTAGCAAGATAACTCACTCCCTCCGTTGTCGAAATTTGGACCCTAATCTTTATCCTAAATTAATCTGACTAATGATCAATTGCGTTACCTGTACGGTCAGTGGAATCCAGTTCTTTAAGGTGATTTAAACACCTTTACCTTTACGAAAACAGAGAATTTGGTGTACAATTTCACGTCTTTTCTTTCCATATCAAAATGTCAAATCATCAGATATTATATTCTCTCACTCTTCAACTGAAAGTTTAATTCTTCGGAAGCTAAACAAAATTTTCAAAATTAGTCTCATAATTAGACCTGAGTGTCAGACTTAAAATTTTAATATCAAAATAAAGAATTATCATTTTTATAACTTTTTTTATAATAGATTAAATTATTTCTTCGTGCTTTAAATTATGTAATAATAACTTAATTAATATTAGATAATAATAATAATCATACAATTGGGTCCTTTTAATATACGCATGAATTGAGAGATTAATGTTTGTACATAATTAGGCTTTTACTTGTTGGAAACGTCTCGGAGGTGTGTTACTTCATATAAAATATTTTTAAAATAAAACTGAAAATTAAAATAAGATAATAACTGATATAAAATTAATTAAAGATTAAATAAAA
>JANITW010000006.1:3253121-3268641 GCA_027564335.1 Erythroxylum williamsii | reverse complement strand
AATATTTATTTATGAGTGTTAAAAAATATTTGAAATTTATATTCTTAATATATTTTAAATTTAATTATATTATTATTATTAAATTCAAATTATATTATTTTTAAATTTAATAACTAATTCAATTATAAAATCAAATTAATAATTAAATATGTAATATTAAATTAAATTATTCATAATTTTTATTTGTAATTTTAGGTAATATTAGGTCATTCATAGGCCATTATGCTTTTAAAAATTAATTGATTGCAAGAGGATTGTTTATTAATACAAATTAATTTATTTAATCCTTATTTCATTTATTAGACTCCATTTTAAAGGTTTAAAATTTTCAAAATTTATGGATGAATTTGAGCTAAACAAAGAAAGTCAACAAATTTATAGGTTAAAGCTCGATTATAACAACTTTTGTACATTGGAATTTTAGAATTAATAACTAATTTAATAAAAAAAACAACATATATACCCACTCATCATATTTCAATAATTAATTGAAATAATTTTCGTTTATATTTTTATAATGATTGATAAATAATTAAAGTTCATACATTTTTTTTGAAATAATATCGAAATAATGTTGCATATAAAATTCATACACAAGTAAATTATTTCATATAAGGATAACTAAATTTTAACCTTTTAAAGTCAATCCTAACTTGAAATCCAATCATTCCATACCTAATCTACTAACTTTCATTCAAAATGAAGCCAAATTAACAAAACTCTACGTAATACCCTTCAAATCAACCCTTTAAATAACTCGAAATCTAATCATTCTGTACCTACGCTATTGTTTTGAATTAAAATGCTATGGATCAAAATGAGGTCAATTTTGCAAACTCTATACGAATTTTATATCAATTCAACAATAAGGAAATATGAAGTTAAAAGAGTTCCACTACTTATTTAATTTCGAAATGAACTCAAAAGTACCATATTTAATTTGAAACTTTTAGAAGTTGCCAAGTTCAACTCAACTTATATTGAGAACTAAGAGAACCAACTCAATAGATCTGAAAGCAATCCTATTCACTGTAAGAAAACACACGAGAGAGATGTTCCGATATAATTTATTTAACACCTTTAATTTTATGGACTATAGGAACATCAAAATCATACAAATTTGCATGCCCTCCTCCTTTTCCCGGGCTTGGGACCGGCTGTGTGGATTACACATTTAACACAGGCGGAGTTACATACATTCCTAAAGACACCTAAACAAACCAAAACAAACAGCAGAAGCCAAAAGCGCACAAATTAGATAGATTTTGTAATGATTTGTAAATTAATATTTTCCAATTTTATAAAAAATATTCATAATATAAATATGATAACAAAATTATACAAGGATTTCAAAATACCAAAGAAAAAATCAATTACTAAATATTTGGAATTTATTTAAGGTTTAACTATAAGCAAAAAATTGTAATCAATAAAATGAATTTATCACTCCATAAGAAACGAGATTTCATGCGAAACCAACTGACAAAGCAATGGAACATTTCAGTCTTCTTCAGTCGGTCCAAAGAGAACTTCAAGCTCTATGGCATAAGGATGACTATCCACAACCCATAACCTTTATATTCTAAACAAACCACGTAACAGAATAGAGCCACCCTTAAATTGTCAATTGGCAATTAACACTTAATACGTCCCAAGCAGTTCAGATAATTTTTAACTCCAACCAAAGAATGGGCATAACAAAACCCCATCAACCTATGTTTCACATCCAAGAATAACACTGGAAAAAAGTCCAAGTGTAAGAGAATATGAAAAGCGTCAGTTCTAATCATGCACCATCCCGAAATTGATCTGCCACTATTGAAGCAAATAGATTTAAACAAGGTAATCCAACTGCATGACTACCACAAAGGGGAACAAGCAGACTGTTACAACCTTTCATTAAACAAGCAGATACAGGGAAATTACTCTTTAAAAGTAGATAAATTCCAAAAGAAAAGGTCAAGTTGATTGGAAGGGGTGGGAAGGTCAAATAAGCATCACACAGCTACTTGGTTGATGTGGTAAGCCAACCTTCTCAAGGAAGTGAACAACGACAACATCATAACAAATTTGAACCAAAATTAGTTTGAATCACACAACCAGATGTTGCAAAAGAATAGGACAAGCTACTGTCACAACACATGGCAACAGCACACCAAAATGGCAACAAAGAGCTCAGTAGTATAAGCAGAAGTGCCTATATGCCATCCTCTGAAGAAATCCGGCCACAATAAAATGTCTTGCAACTAATAACCACAAGCGAGGCAAATTGAAGCAAGTAAGGGGCAAAGCAAAAAGACGGATCATAGAAGCCCCTGACCATAACCCTTCATAAACTACCAGAACTGATCTCATTTCTTTTCTCCACATTTTGAGAGTCAAACACCTGAAGGCAGCAAAATGTAGGGCGTCAAACTAAAGATTTTCCTAGCTATTGTGTTCTCCGTTCCAACGTCAACAGACTTAAAATCACCAGTCAAGCTGAAGCAATTAAGAGTACTTCAAATATCACTTATCAACACATATTACAAGAAGTTGCATAAGAAATTGTATTTGAAACCATCTTGTCCCTTGTAGAACTGCCCAGCTACGACTATAACACCAAGAGTTTGATTACTTAAAAACCAGTATCAAAATAGAGGATAACCAAATTTAACCTGGACAATCATATTCAAGCATATTTCTGCACAGGGAAACAGCAACTTCAAAACTAGCAAGCATGATGATGAAACAAATTAACAGCAAGGTCTTCAATAGTGAGTTGAGGGCACATACACAAAGGAGGACATGTCAATATGCACAGACTATAAATGTGCTCTAGCCATATTTTACTATAAAGTAGAATGTTATCAAATAACACTCAAATAAATTTACAAAGAAGAGATTGAAATACCTCATTCATCAAACACTGACATGTAAAGGGCACATTTGTAAGCACAAATGGCACGACCAAAAAATTCAAAATGTCCATGATGAGTTCAAAACGCAATCTTCTCAATGTCTTCGGAAGCTATTCAAACTTGAAAGTACCCTAATCTTAGGTATAATTTGGTGAAATATTGGGAACCATCAAGTTTATCTAAGGAAGCCCCGCAAAGCCTTGGTTGCTCAAGTAGGTTACTTCATTTTAACTAAAGGAGCATTTAGATCGTTTGAATAACACCTTGCGTTGTTGAAATAGCCCAAAAATAGTCCGCAAATGATAAATGTGTTCTAGCCATATTTTACTATAAACTAGAAAGTTATCAGAGAACGCTAAAATAAATTTACGGAGATGAGATTAAAATATCTAATTTATCAAGGACTGAAATGTAGAGGGGGCATTTGTAAGCGCAAATGGCACGACAAAAGTTCAAAATGTCCATGATGAGTTCAAAACGCAGTCTTCTCAATGTCTTCAGAAGCCATTCGAACTTGAAAGCACTCTAATATTAGGTATAATTTGGTGAAATATTAGGAATGATCAAGTTCATCCAACGAAGTCCTGTAAAGCTTTGGTTGCTCAGTAGGTTACTTGATTTTCACTAAAGGAGTACTTGGATCTTTTGAATAAGACCTTGCGTTATTGAAATGGCCCAAAGATAGTCCGTAACTGATAAATGTGTTCTAGTCATATTTTACTATAAACTAGAATGTTATCCTAGAACACTAAAATAAATTTACGGAGATGGGATTGAAATATGTCATTCATCAAAGACTGAAATGTAGAGGGTGCATTTGTAAGCACGAATGGCACAACCAAAAATTCAAAATGTCCATGATGAGTTCAAAACACAGTCTTTTCAATGTCTTCGGAAGCAATTCAAACTTTAAAGTACCCTAATCTTTGGTATAATTAGGTAAAATATTGGGAACCATCAAGTTTATCCAAGGAAGCCCCATAAAGCCTTTGTTGGTCAAGTAGGTTACTTGGTTTTCACTAAAGGAGCACTTGGATCGTTTGAATACAACCTGACGTTGTTGAAGTTTCCCAAAGATATTCCGCAAATGATAAATGTGTTCTAGCCATATTTTACTATAAACTAGAATGTTATCAGAGAACACTAAAATGAAGTTACGAAGATGGGATTGAAATACCTCATTCATCAAAGACTAAAATGTGAAGGGTGAATTTGTAAGCACAAATGGCACGACAAAAAATTCAAAATGTCCTTGATGAGTTCAAAGCACAGTCTTCTCAATGTCTTCGGAAGCCATTCGAACTTGAAAGTGTCGTAATCTTAGGTATAATTTTGTAAAATATTGGGCACCATCAAGTTCATCCAACAACATGTTGATAATTAGTATAGGCAATTTGTCATTCACTGTTCATTTGTTATACTGCCTGAAGCATGAGTGGATAGTAATAAGGCTTTATTACTATTGATCTTGATCCTCGCAGCAAGGTGATCATGTGATCACAAGCTCTAGAAGGAGGAAGTCCTTTAGATTTTTTAAATATATCCGAAAAATTCGCAAGGAGCTTTTCCTTGATTTCTAGATGCGTTGCTCCATCTTAAATCAAGTGAAACTGTAGGTATTTTTCTTTCACTAATGTTCCTTGCCAAAAAATTTGCCTCCCATTCAAGTGAAAGGTCATTGTAAGGTAGTTGAAGTCCCATAAAATGGGGCTTAAAAGTCCTAAACCATTTTACTCCTAAGACCGCATCAAATCCATCCAAGGTTAGCCTAAAAAAATCCAGAACATCAACTCTGAAATAATCTTGTAAAGCAGCAAAGAAGATGATAAAAGGAACCATCCACTACTATAAAGTCAACCTAACTTTCTCATGCTAGTAAAAAACCAAGAGAAGCATTCAACTTCTTTATACAGCAACAGCCTGGAGGTCCCAAATCCTTGCTGCAACAAGGCAGGACAAACTAGTGTGGCAAGAAAAAGCCTATAAGAGGTGAAAAAACTATCCTGTGTCAGATAATGTAGTTTCAAGCATTTTGAAGAGAACCTAAAATACCAATGTAAACTATCTTACACCCAACAATGACATGGTGGACATAGATGAAGTGAGAGAAACCAAAAACAAAGGAGTGAAGTAGAAATACCAACACAATCAACAATAGATGTCTATCATCTGGAAAATCTAGGGACCGAGTACCAACCACTGAACCACAAAGTCCAACTTTCACCTGCCTCAACAGGAAGAAACCACAAGAATGATGTCAAGCTGTATCATCACATCAGTACATAGAAGTCATTGGTATACAACAAGTCATGAACCTGAAGATTCAACCAGCCAGAAAGATTCTACAACTACTATCCAAATATTCCACCAAAGGATAGGCACCCAAATAAAAAGGGAAACATCACTAACCCTTTGCCTTCATCATAGAATACCTCCCAACTTCCTCTAAAGATTGTCTCTCTATAAAATAACCAACTACACACACTCCAAGACCACATTCCTGCAGACAAAAATATGCTCGCAGTCAATATTCTACAGTCGGGATATAAAACCACTATCCTATAGATACAAGTTACATATACAAACCCTTGAATGTGAGCAAAATTCAACATCATTTTGTTCATTGGAAGCCCATAATTAGCTTGGCACAGAGCTCCATAACTAATGAAAGTGTTGGAACAAACATTGTATAAATCCAAAGCCGCATCACAACTAATATGTAATGGTTGCTGGCACTTCCTTTCACATTTAACTTGTGAATCATCAGGACATGTAAAAGCACATGGAAAATTAAAACATATTACTTTTACAAATATATAATAGCTTCAGAAACAAATGAAGTTGTCCAAAGTTCTGAAATAAGAGCATCAAGGCAGACGATTTATTATCAGAGACAATATCCTAAAGTTCTTCAGCATCATTAACAAATCTTGTTTATATGGAAAAAGCAAATGCAGATGGTTTAAACTCAAACCTGTTGCCAAATTAAAGTAACTTCCTAAATCTCTCACTGCAGTGCGTGCAACAATATGGACAGCTGGAATTCTGTCAACATAGAAAGATGGATATCCAGAATTTAGAAACAATCTTGCTTCGGATGTGTAAAATTTTAACCACCATGAACTGGTAACTGATCTTAGAATAGAGAGGAAAACTCCTCAAACAGTATGGAAGGTAATAATCCAGCAATTAGCACTCCATATTGTCCCAATCATTATCATAACATGAAATACTCAGAATAATCAAACCCATAATTTTAGGACATCAATATATCAAAGAACAGTTCATGCTGGTTACCGAAGCGACATGGACAAACTTTCAGTAAATCCATGGGAGACCTACAAATAGAAGAACTGCACTTCAAAGCCAATCTTTAATCATGAGTTTTTTTTTAATCTTATTGCGCTTGCAACAAGAGTTTTGATATCAACTGTTAACCTAAAACCACAATAACAATTTGAATCTGATCAGCTAATAATATCACTGAAGGATAAAATAAGTTGATAAAAGATGGATGCTTTAGCAAATACCAATTAGGTGTTAAGTAAACAAAACCTCAAGTGCCTTTTCCGTCTCCAATGGGTATAATACAAAACAGAACAATTGTATAGCAGCTCATAAGGAACATCAAGCTTCATAAACAGACCATCAACCATAAAAGCTTGTCTAGCGCATCCATTTTAAACCTTGTACAGCACTAAAGATGGGAAATAGGACACTCCTCAGAAACCTCGGTGCAAGACAGAGAATCAAGCACAGAAGAAGACACCAATCAGTTGAGCAAATGCGATCATGACCTCAAGAGAATACACAATGAACCATCTTCAAGTGTAGCTCCAAACAGAACTTGAATTCATAAACAGACCATCAACCGTAGAAGCTTGTCTAGCACATCCATTTTAAACCTTGTACGCCACTAAAGATGGGAAATAGGACACTACTCAGAAACACCAGCGTAAGACAGAGAACCAAGTATGGAAGAAGACATCAATCACAGTTAAGCAAATGCTATTATGACCTCAAGAAAATACACAATGAACCATCTTCAAGTGTAGCTCGAAACAGAACTTGCATCCTAAAACATTATCAAAGCCTCCAAAATTATATGAAACAGAAATTCCAGGGAGCAGAGATCCACTGAAACCTATAAGAAACATTTCAGCCACAATTAACCAGACATCTTCAAATAATAACCTCTAGAAACAAAGAAAGAAGCCGTCCAACAAGAAACCGTAGCCATAATCAAAACAAACTCTGATAGCCAACTGATGAAACGACAATCTCTATTAGGATCAAATTCTAGGATGACCGTAGGATTCAAGAATAGACATTGCAGTTTCTCTCACATCCTCTCCATCATAGGTTTTGAGATCTGTTAAAACCAGAATAGGATTCAAGATCAAAACCTAACAATGAATCAAAGGTTATAAAGAAAGACGGCGTCCTACAAGAAACAGTAGCCATAATCATAACAAACGCTGATATCGAAGGAATTTCTTCAATAAAATCACACTCCATTACGATCATCGTCTAAAAACCCGTATCTTCTAAATCCAACTCCAAACCGTCTTCCAAAATTGGCAAATAACCGCCATAGACACCAATTTCAGACCAAATATCAAGCTATTCGTCAAATAAACATCGAATCGTCCTCTGCTTCCTACGTCTAAACATATCAAACACCATTATAAGAAGTAGAGAGCGAAAGAGAACAAAGGTGAAGCCGTTTATAAAAGGGCAAAGGTTGGCGGTAAGGTTTGCGGGGGAAGCGTATTTATAGGATTGCATGGGACCCTTGTTTAATTTAAATTTTGATTTTGAATTTAAATTTGAATTTGAATTAAACTATCGTAAGATTGTATATAATAATTAATAAAGATTGAACAAATTTTAAAAATTTAAAATAAATCTATCAAGAAAGTTGAAGTTTAATGTAAGAAAGAAAACGTTAAATTAAAATTAATTAACTTATTTTATGTTATAAAAATTAGTTAATTTACATAAATCGGTTAATTAATTAATAAAATGATCGATTTCAAATAATAAAAGTTATTAAAATAAATTGAACTAAAAATTGGTCAATTTAAATTTTTATGATTGAATAAGTTAAATAGATTTAATTTTTTAATTATTAGTTTTATTATTAGGAATACTTTTATTTAATTTGAATTATTGTTAAAGATTAAAAGTTTAAACATATATTTATTTTATTAGTTTTGTCAACAATTTTTGAAAGAATTTATATTTTATAAAATATGTGTATACATCTATTTTATAAAATATGAAAAATACAATATTAAATTATTAAATTATAAAAAAATTTAAAAGTGTTGGAGTCTTTTAATCTTCTTTTTTATTTTATAAAAATATTTTGTTTAATTTAAAATATAATTAAATTCAATAAAATAAGTAAAAAAAAGTTTCAAACTCAATTTATCTTCATTCCATATGATGCATAATTACAAAATTTTTAAATTATTTTCTTCAAAAAATTATTATTTTTCTTCTACTTTATTTTATCTTAATGCTTAAATTTTAGTTTTCTTAAATTGTTAGTTTTTTTATGACCACATAATTAATCATATTTAACCTAATAAATATGTAAAAAGGTTGATATAAAATTATATTTTTCTTAACTCTTTTATTATTATTGGGTTTTTCTCAAATTAATTATATTTAAATCTTTTCAGATCACGTTAAATTAACCTTTACCATTCATTATAAATGAGTGACTAAATATGAAGAGAGAAAAGGAGAGTTAAATATAGTTATGTTTAAAAATTTTGCCTTTAATATTAAAATTTTACCGACGCGATAACTTTAAGATTGAATATTAAATTTTATCTTTATTATTAGCTTAAATTAAAATTTTGAAACAAATTTAACATATATTTCATGTATGATAAATTAAGTTTAGTAGATAGTTTTTTAAAGAATTATTATACGTTCAAATTTTCTTGTTAAAATTAAATTTTGTTTAACATAAAATAAATGCATTGAGCTATATCGGCGGTATTTACATTATTGAGATAAATGTAACATAACATAATTTACTCTTATGCCCAATGTTATAAATACCTTACTGGTACCGGTATCGAATTTAGTTATGATATGGTACTACACTCGGGGCACTATTTCGATAATTTTTAAATTATAAAAAATTCCTAAATTTTTTAAAATCACAAAATAATCACTTAATATATTGTGTTATATAATTTATAAATTTATATCAACTATGCATCCAAAATATCATAACAATAGAAATTTAAAATAAAAACATTCTATTTGTTTCAATTTAATATTACTTTTCATGTATTCTACATATAAATAATAATCATATTTAATTAAAAATCATTTAATCATCATGCAAATATAAAATTAATGATAATACAAAGTACTTAAAATATTAAAATTTTATCAGCTAATAAATAATAAGTAAATCAAAACATTAAATAAAAAGAATACTAAGTTTCATGACTCTATAATTGTTTCATCAAGAGTTTGTGATGAAAAAAACAACCAACTAGAAGTGAAGTTTGAAACAAAAAGAGTTACAATTATATTTATATTACATATATAGCATTTAATATATGCTTCAAATACAAGTGGAATTAAAAAAAGATAAGAAATGAAAATCCTTGAACTTCATTCAATCAAATATTAACTTAATTTGTGTTGACCACAATTTTCATTTGGTATAAGTTCCTTATCATTGAGAGTAGTCTCTTCATCATCTTCATTTAAATTCATTGCATTAAATAATATATCAATATTTTTCCATCCAAGACTATCTTTAAACTCTCATCCATCAAACTCGGTTTTTCATAAACCTAATTTGCTAAAAGATCAATATGATCAAGACAAATTGGAACAACATAATAACTTGTTTTTATTAAGAGTTATAGTAAAAAATAAATAAAATTACAATAACTGTATTCAACTTAATAATGATAACATGTCTTTTTCGAAGTTTTAAATCGTATAGAATAAAGATCAAGTCTTTCAATCATTTGTATTTCAATATATACCTTTTTTAGAATAGATTAATTCAAATGTACTATAATTTCTTTCACACCATGTTGCACTCACAAATTGACTCAGAATTTAAATTGCAAACTTTTGTAATTCTGGAACACTAGTTCCGATTTGGTCCTCCAAGCAACTATAAGACAATAAAAGTAACATTATAAATAAAATAAAGTAATGATTAATTTTCAACTTGTAACAAAAATGAAAAATATATACTTAAATTAAGCTTGTCTTATTGACGAATAGCAATAGACATCCTAAAATCATTAGAAGCATCCTTATAAGTCTCTATTTGTGATATTATGAGATCTTACATCATCTTACGGGTAGCAATTATTATAATAATTAATAACATTCTCTTATTAACTTCAACTTTCTTTACAAATTTTGGCCTGAAATAGACAATAAGATTAAAAAATGTCTCAGCTGCTAACAATAGAGAGTAAAGTTGTCTTGCTCATATTTTATTAATGATTTCAAGATAAGATGTATACAAAGAAGATATTTTTTAGAATGACCTTGATTGCTTCCTTCATCCTCTCCATTACATCATAAAAGTAACTCATTATTGCCTTCTCAACACTATCAATCAAACAAATTATCCTCATCAAAGGTTGACAAACTAATATTACGAATTGACACTAGAACCAAAATTCACGATCTTTAAGTATAATTTTAGAAACTTCCCCTCTAGCATTAGGCTTGATGTACTAAGATGCGACCTACTTATTACTTATAAACATTTGTCTCAACTCCTTTTTTATCATAACAAAACACCAAAGTAATAAAAAATTAGTCTCAAATCTTATAATAATATGATGATACAAATTCCTACCACTGGTAAAATACTTTATTATCAAATTCAGGACTCATACACAATTATAGATGAACTTAGTCACTTCTTTTGTTTCTTCACAATTTCATCAATGATAAGAAAATATTTAACATCTTGTATATTTATCAACATCAGGCTAATGTAATGTGCAACATAAGGAGTCTAATAAAAAGAATCATACCTACTTTGCAATCTTTTCCAAGTTGCTTTGCAAGAATAATCGTTATTAATAATAAACTGAACAATATTTTGTGGCCTAACTTCATTTACAACTTTATCAAATATTTGAAGCAGAGTATCATCATTTCTAACAAGGTCAGACACATCAATGGGCTTCAAAAACATTGTTCCTTTAGCATAATAAACTAAAAAACTAAAAATAAACTCATTTCTTGTATTTGTCTTACCATCATACATAATTGAACACTTATAAATTGCCCAAATCATTCTTTTTTATCCAAATAACTATTTATTTTATAAATATAGATTCTTAGAAGTTTACCTGTATAGTCATCAATTGAAGATACTTTATATCCTAGACCATAAAAGGCAATAATATCCATCATAAGTTGGTAATAATAAGATTGACGACTTTGAATGATACACTTAAATGATAACATTATCTAGCCATTACCATGTCCACATTATGAATTGCTTCTCTAGATAATAAGACACTACGAATAAATGGACTATGCATTTATCATTCGAAACTCAATCGGGTTTAATTATGAGTGAATTACTTCCACCCGTGTTTCTCAAATTCAGCTTTGTAGCTTGTAAATAAGCTACATGTTGCTAAGGACCATTTATCATTCGAAACGCAATTGGGATCAATTATGAGTGACTTACTTCTACCTGTGTTTCCCAAATTCAGCTTTGTAGCTTGTAAATAAGCTACATGTAATGACCATAACTTAGTATGTTTAGTAGTTAAATTTAAATTTTTATATAGTTAGATTTGTTTTAAATTGTATAAATAAGTCTTAATGTTTTGGAATTCGTTGGATTACTAATTCTCTTTCTCTCTTTGAATCAATTATAAGATAGGAAAGCAATCTCCATGTCAAACAGATTTGGTTTTTAACACCATTGTTATCATCACCTCAATCACCATGACGGGTTTTACACTCTAACCCTTATCTTTTATTTTATTGTTATTTTCAATTGTTCTCATGTTTAGTTAATTTTTATTCCCACCTTATGTATTGGTGTTTGTTCTTCTCACATTAAGAACAATGTGTTGTTCAAGTGTGAGAAGGATTGTGTGAATTATATGTTTTTTATTTGAATGTGAATTTTGTATGTTGTATGTTAGTTTGTTTAGAATTGCATGCTGTAATTTATATGAATGCGTCAATGGCTAGGACTTAACATAATTGATTTAGCTTTGAACATAGTCTTTTAGGTTGCAAAGAGTTATTAGCTTGCGAAATTAGTGTTCTAGGTTGTTTCGGTTAAAAAAGCATGTTAATTAGGATATGATGTTCATTCGTTCACTCTAGAATTTACCACATTCATTTATAATTTTAGGTCAATCGAATACGTAGCATTGATAGTACATTTTTATGAAATGATTATCTAAAGAAATAAGGTAGGCAACAATAATAATAATAAATGCGTTTTTGTTTAATAAATAACTATTATGATGACCCTTTTTTAAACAAATCAGGTTATTAATAGAGCTAGTAGCTAGTTGAGAATGTGATGTAGTTGAGTAGCCGAGGGACATTCATAAAAAATGTTTGTCTTTGCGTCAAAAGGCTATAATAACATTCCAACCAAGCCGCTTAATAAAAACATGGCCTAAATGAGTAATCGGTGGATATTCATCATAAATGTTTGCCTTCGTGTCAAAAGGTTAGGTTCATGTCAATTAAAAGTAACAAAAATAGTATGTTGATTAGTAAATCCTATCAATCTTAGTGAATAGCTTGAATTTTCATAAAAAAGCTACTTAAGGATAGTTACAATTTTGATTGACCGAATAATTATCAATGTGTGTGTGTAAGTGATATGAGTGAATGAGTTTAACATTAGGGTCTTGATTAGTTTGTATATTTGGTTCGAAATACACAGACACAGATTTGACAAGTTAATAAGTTATAACAACTTGAGGGATCGTGTTTGTAGTTAAATTTATTTGGTGAAGTTTAATTTCATTGACCCATTATTGCATATGTGTGTGTTTTGTTGTTAATTGTATTTGGTGTGTTTTATTTTGCTTGTTTTGTCTTTGCTTGAGGACAGGCAAAATTTTAAGTGCGGGGATGCTGATAGTGGTAAATTGTATAATCTATTAGTGGGTAGTTTAGTATATGTTCCATTGTTAAATTGAATACTTAGTGCATTTTTATATTAGTATGTGTTATTTAGTTAAACATTTGGGTTTTGAGTATTTTATAGGTTAGAGCATGCCATTCAGCTTAATTTTGTGCATTTGAAGTACCTTGAGGTGGTTGTTAGTGTTTTAGATCAAATATCGAAGAGCGAACAGAATTCAGAGGAAACTTGGAGCAAGGCTCAGGTCTACAGGCCACAATCATAATAGAAGCATGGAGGCTCTGCCACGATTGCAACTCCTTCTGCTATGATTATAACAGAGAGCAAAATCTTGGGACACGATCGTGGCACTATAGACCATAATGTGACTTGCACGACAAACAACGCAGACAGCCTCCTGAACATGACTTATCAAGGGACATTTGGGACTTTTTGGACTCGAGAAAACTCTAGGGTTTTCCTAAAATGGAAAATAATATATAAAGAAAATAGAAAAAACCTTAAAGGAGAGCTCCAACCTCTACCACTTGAGAAAGATCCAACGAGAGAAGAAGAAGAAGAGAGAAGGGTGAGAAAGGAAGAAGGAGAAGAAGGGCTGCAGTGTTACAACTTCCCGATCTATTTCGACCCTTTCATGTGACTTTTCATTTCATCTTTATTGTTCTTTCATTTGAATATGTAAGATGGATTTGATAGTGATAGATTTGGTTTTGATGATGATGTTCTAAACTTCTTTAGGGATTTGTTCATGAATCAATGTTAATGTTATTTCTTTTTATGTTAATACATTGGGTGTTGTAATTATTTGTTGTATTTGCATGATTTGGTAACAAATCGAGAGAGTGAATCGATAGCAAAATGATTAGATTAAACAATGAGAGTTAAACAATCAATAGATCATGAAAATAATCAAATTGGGAATTTATACAAAGAGAGATCTCTTGTAAGATCCGATTTTCTGTTAGAGGGTTTAAGATCTGATTAGATTTGAGAGTTTTTTGTTAATTGAGAGATTGCAAATTTTATAATTCAATTAAGGGTTATGATTTAAGGTTTAATGATTATAACTCGAGAGAGAGAAATCCACCCTTTAGAAGTCTAAAACCGATATTGTATTAACTTAAAAGTAATTATGTTAGCATTTGATGATAGGATAAATCTCCCTTCTCATCTTCGACTAATATTCCTTGTGTGATTTCCATTGTTAATTTAGTGGTGCTTATTTTGAAGGAAATAAGACCAAATTAGGATTGTTGAAGGAAATAAGCCTTGAAACGACTCTCATTAATGGCTCATTATCCTGCATTATGCTAATAGTATGAACAAGAACATCATTAGAGGCATACACGTTGCCTCTAAATAACTTATTACATTAGTTCCCTTTAAGGATGAAGTCTTGGCTAGATAAGCTCTGTCAACATTTTCTTCTATTTCATCGTCCCTCATTGATCTTCTTTGGTTCCACAACTTGAAGAGTTTTATGTAATTATGCAAAGGTTATTTTTTTTATAGATCTTTAGAATGTTCATGTGAGAAAATATTTAGCTCATGCTTTTTAAGAAGAGTCACAAAAAGCTTGTCTACTGCTTGTTGAATAGGAAATTATTCACCAAACAATTTGATTTGATTGACAGTGGATATGAGCTCGTTTCTATTATTGACCCCAAATTTTTTTCTTGATGAATAAGTATAATTTAGATAATTTTGAGGTTTTGATAGATTAATCTTTTTTAAATTATTTAATTATTGAAATTATTTAATTATGTCAAAATTAGTAGGATTTATTGAATGGATAAATGAAATTAAAGTGTTAAGGTTATAAGAATATTCAAGGGTATTTTTGGCAAGACATCTAAGGTTAAAAAAACATAAGCCTATAAGGAAGGGTAAAATGAACTTTTTGGACTCATTAAGGGTAGAAATGGAAGAAAGAAATGTAGTCTTGCATTTAAGAGAAGGAAAAACGTGAATCGGGAGAGAAAAAGAGAAATAAGAAAGAAACAAAAGAGAATTTAGGTGGTTGAGAGAAAAGTAGAGAGTTGAGTTAGAGTTTCTTCATTTCTTAGCTTTTGAGAGAGATTTTGAAGTGGTTCAAGAAGAAAAAAAGGTAGAGGAAGAGAAGAACTTCCATTTGAGCCAAAGATCTCTTCTTTTGGTGAAGAATCAAGGTAAGATCATGTTAAATTTTTTGAATTTTTGGAAGGATTTTAGTTCATGGAGTTTAGAAAATGCATGAGTTTAAGTATTCTAGAACCAATTTTAGTGATTATGCTTTGTGAGATTTTCAATTGAAAACCCTATTAAGTGAGATTTTTGTTATTGTATAAAGGGGATCAAAAGAGGCAAGAGGAACAAGAGAATAGACATTTTGAGCAAGTCTATAAGGAAGAAAATTAAGATGGGTTACATGTTTATAATAGAGTTATGAGCCACTAATGCTTTTCCAAATCAAGAAAATAAAATGATTTCAATTACT
>JANITW010000006.1:3225264-3238542 GCA_027564335.1 Erythroxylum williamsii | reverse complement strand
AGATAAATCACAAAGCCTTATTTCAGAATTAAAACAGGAAACCAGAATGAATAGAAGCACCAACTTCTCTGTTCCAGTTAGTGAGTGAAATGATGACTATCAGAATTGCTGTCTGTAAGACAATCCCCGAGATCATGCCTGACCATATACCCTGAAGAACACAAGTTGATATTTATATTAGGTGAAAGAAAAACAACCAATGCAGTTGGTATACGAGCCTATAAGATCTCTAAACTCTATTTAAATCGAGTCTGTTACTGTCCGTCAAGTAGTTTATTCGAATTACGTGATTTACGAACTTTTTAGGCAGATTCCACAGATGTAAGAAATAAAGTATTGTCTCCCAACTAGAGAAAAAGGAAGGGTAGTGTGATTAATTACCATAACTCCAAAAGCAAAAGTGAAGCCCAAGACTATGCCAGCAGGCAATCCAGCTATGTAATAACATCCAATGTTGATGTATGCAATAAGAGCTTGCCATCCAGCTCCAATTGCAACCCCTGAAGAGGAATGGAAATTCTTACTTTTGTAAAATGCTAGACTTGTTCCTAAGTTCTAGAATTCAATGGTTTTTTGTCCTTACCGGATAGAACAGGTTGAAGGCAGTTCAGAAGTGCACTGATCCCAAGCAATATAGCAAGTTTGGTTGTTTCCTTGGCAACAGCTTCACTGTTGGTGAAGAGGTACGGGAAATACTGTCTTGTTGATAGAACAAGAGTCATGCAAATAGCACCTATAGCCAATGCTGTGATGGAGACCACTACCACTGAAAACTTGGCAAGACGAGCATTGCCAGCTCCAAGTTCATTTGATACTCGAATACTGTTAAAAAAAATAAGAATGTTACCATTTTTCACCTGCTAAGTACAATAAAGTCCTCGCAACCATTTGTTTCCATGTTTTAATTGAGAATTGTGCAGAGCCTAAATTTATGGGATAAAAGATAGCAAAAGGTTAGGTCAAATCCTAACTTTTGTATTTCAGTTAAATTGGATATCAAAACAATGTTATTTTGTTAACTATAGGATAATTTTATCAAAATAACATCATTTTAGTCACTTGGTTCTTAAGCCATTATTACGAAATAATGTTCAAATTATTCCGAACTGATTCAAGTCAGGTCTAAGTCTGAGTCGGACCAAAATTTTCATCCCTAAATGAGATATTCAAGGTTTTCAGGACGCCTGCTGGCTTCTGTTCTAGCTCTTAACAAAAGGGCAGGGAGTTCACCTTATTGCAGCATTGAATCCGATTGATATCATTGCAATCCAACCTTGTATGTTCATGCTGCAAAATTGCGATAGAAAGTTGATTGAGAAACGAATAATATCCAGATTAATACTCAGTTCTAATTAAGACAACAAAAAATTAAAAAGAAACCATAAATGTGAGGTAATTAAGTTCGTAAATATTACCAGATAGAGACAGCATCAACTGCTATGAGAGGATTGGGGAGATGACCAGTTATCACAATCAGTATCATCAGGTACCAAAATTCCAAGCTGAAATTTAATTATTTAGCAACAGATATCAGCCTTGCAGTTCAAATAACCCACCAACCAGAAGTACAAAACCCGAGGGAGAACTACTACCATAACATAACAGCAGATGCTAATGAAAGCTTGACAAAACCCCACAAATCTGCAAATGCCAACCATGAAAATCCGCTCCAAGCACCATCTGATTTGGTAATGAAAATGTAAATCAGCTGCAAAATAACTATAAGCCACCATGAGGCATTTAGAGTGACTGCTGCTCCAATTAAGCCCCATCCAAGCTTCAGTATTAACAGCCAGCTGAAAAATATGTGTAAGACCAGTGTCAACGCTGAAATCCAGGAGATAACCATGACTTTCCTCTGTGCTTGGAGAAACTTTTGTATGGGAAAATTGAATGCATAAGCGAACAGTTGTGGAAGCATCCATAGAGCAAATTTTCCTGCACAAAACCATTGAGCCAGGTAAGCAACTGTTTTTGGCGCTGTAGAAAACTGAAAACCTATTTGGGCTATAACAAGGCCTAAGACCTGCTTGTTAAATAGCAGGCCCAATTCATTTTTGTAAAACTAATCAATCCAAATTTAATTTGTAGAATCAATAATTTAACTTAATTTTTAAATTAAATTTGATTTAAAAATTAACAAACTTAAAATTAAACTAGAGCAATTATTTGATATTATTTTATTTTTAAAACATTTTTATTATTTTAAAAATTTTGTACCAAAACTCTTAAAAAATATTTTTATTAACTATTTGTCAAACTATTTCAACAAAAATAACTGAATATAATTATCCTAAGAGTCAATTATAAAATAATTTCCACTAAAAATATTTGAAATAATAATAATAATAATTATTATTATTATTTTAGTGGAAAATATTTATTATTTTTTTAAAAAATAAGTAATCAAGTTGGCCCATCGTTTACTATCAGCAGTCAATTGGTTCCATTCAAAATGGTGACACCGTGACATTCGCATTGCACATAACATACACGTTATCTACGGCTTGCTAATTATATTAGTGAAACATTTTTTTAAAAACTAAGAATATTCAATTTATTAAATGGTTGCGTTGACTTTTATTTAAGATTCGATACCGTGGGCAGAAGGGAAACACATTGTTAAGTTTAAATATATTTGTAATATGATCTTCTGTTTAATATTATGGTGTCTTATTATGTCTAATAAATTTCAGTCATTTATTTATGTAAGTCCTACGTAAATCTCGTAAAATAAATGACTAAGATTTTGTGAAACAGAATAAGATAAAGTAATATTAGAATTGTGTTGTTCGACAGACAAACCGTCTAAACTTCGTTGTCTGGACCAGAATCAAACCATGGAAGAAGTAGAGGATGAAGCAGAGATAAAAGTGAAAAAACAGTACTGACCAGCAGCGTCTGAAATTTGATTGGTCTCTCCAAATGCCTTCAAAATTGGAGGAGCCCAGATATAGATCGGAAGCAAAAAGCAGGCAGTTGCCACCAAAATGACCCATGATCTTTGCATGTATATACCCAGCATTCTGTATTTTCCTGCACCATATGCTTGGCCACACAGAGTCTCCAGGGCACTCCCCATCCCCAACTGCATGATCAATCAAGAGTATATTAGGTTATGATCTATGGTTTGATTTTCCTTACAAAACTAAAACTATGCTAAACCCCTTTTTTTGCTGTGTGGATCAAACATCATATCACTGTCATGACTCCATAAGCTATATCTTCCAAGGACATGTTTCTTGGACGAACTCACCATGACTCCATAGGCTAGACCTGCAATAACCGAGTTCTCAACGGACACGGCAGCCAGCTCAAGCTCTCCCACAAGACCAGCGAAGGTCTGAGTCAGTGCCCCGAGTGAGTACTGACTGATGGCGGTGAAAATCGCTGGACCTGCAAGCTTCCATAACCTCTTCGACTCCTCACTGAACTCCTTAGCAGTCACAGTGAAACGTCCTTCTTCGTGGCCGTTGATATGGTTCTCCTCAAGCAGCGGAGCGTCCAAGGCCATAGCTTCTAGTTAGCCACTTTTGTGTTTGTTGTTGTGCAAACTCTGAAACCTATGCTATGCCAATAACTCTCCCTCTTGTATATAAAATGCCAGGATTTGTCCTTTTCACGGCCAAAGTGATTGTTATATGTTGACTAAGAAGATAATTTATGTATACGAATCTGATGTTTCGGGATGGAATATGACTACTCGCGTAAATACATTTGTCTTTATTTCATTAACGCTAGAACTGCCTTTCCAGCTGACCATGGCGTATTAGGAGTCACTTTCCTGTGTCACAAGCACAAGCCACTTGAGGGGACCAAACCCAGATATATTATCAGTGGCACTGTTCATCGGTTGAAATTAGGAAGTAGCAAAACAAAAAACAAATACGCAATCTCTTTGTCTTGTTAGCTTACGAGTTTTCTACTGCTGGAATCACCCACCAAAGACGAAGTCTTCTACTGCTGAAATCACCCAACAAGGATGCTCAGGTGTTGAGTGCTTAATTGGCTATGAAATCCATCAAAGTTGTTAGGAAATGACAACTCTGATTATTCTGTGTGATTTCACAAGTTAATGAAAAAAAATAGTATATATGAGTTATTACAATCAATGTTTTAAAAACCAGACCGGTGACTGAACCGGAAAAGCAACTACTTTAAGAGTTAATCGTTCAACCGGAATTCAACCGTAGTCAAAACAATGACTAATAAATATATAAATTTTTATTTTATATATATTATATATAAGATAATTTTTAAACATACTATTTAATTAATTATTTATTTAATTGTAAACTTAACTTAAACCTTCAAACTTTAAAATATACAATTTTTTTTAAAAGTTCACCAAATACAACACAAAATTAGATAACAAAGCTCACTAGTTATATTTCATTAAAAAGATTTTAAAAAAATCACTAATCATAGTATTCATTTAAGTTGAAATCATCAAAATTAAGACATTTTAAATAGACAAGTCGGTTCTTTCTTTCACCAGTTTAACAGTTTTTACCGGTCTGACCGCAAAATGAACAGATCAATCACTCAAAAAAAAATACGGGCTAAATCAGACCGTTTTATGTTCCGATTCACAAATTCTTCGATCCAACCGACCTGTTTGGTCCGATTTTTAAAATACTAATTACAACTCATATATCTTTCGACTTGAATTATGTTTCAAACATAACATTGAGTATATTTAATTTAGACACAAGCTTTTTTGACTTGAATTACATTAATTTAATTTATTTTACCAAATTAACTCGTTTTTAACATCGTATAAAATTAAAAAATGTACTTTTATCATCTGCTGTTAAGAATTCTCATAATAAATCCATCGAGTAAACGATAAAATTTGGTTTTGAGGAAAATCTTTTCAACTTTCTGAAAACTTACAGCCACCTTGTGAACAGAGCTACCTAGTCAGGAAAGTGTTACCAAGTAGCATTGAATCTTTTTTCTTCTTTCGCCGAGAGCGAGTAAAAGTCAGATAAAGATTCCATACGGGAAAAGGATCACGCGATGGATTTGAAAAACTGATACTCCTATTAGGCATCCAATACAATTAATTACTGGCTCCAGTTGGAAGGTGGTGTTTGGAAACTAACTTTCCAATTTCCATGTGAGAAAGTACTAAAAATGGATGGACAGGTAAAATATATGGATACTGAGACGGAACCAACCTAGAATCCAGAGCTTGAGTAAAATTCACACATGGCAATACCCTTTTTCATGTCTTGAAGACGGCTACAAAAGGGAGGGAGCTCAATTATGCATCCAACCCAATGAATATAGCCAAAGACTGAACCAGCAATCCTCACCAGGATTCCTATTAGTAGGTCATTCAAAGAGGTGCCATCAAGAACGTGGATAAGACCCAGAAAAAGTTACATAATTTTAGAGGAGAATGGCTTTTCAGCCTTCACGAGCATAAGGACAGATAGTAGGTTAGGGGTCCAGATACACGATTTCTGCTTGCACAGAGGCTCGTCGAAAGCGGAGCAGCTGTTTTACCATCTCCCATCCTCCGTTAGTTGAGGCTGGCTTAATAGTCATTCTTTCAAGCATAGGAGAGTTTGAAAGGAGAAAGTTAATGAAGTCAAGTTCAGCTTTTACACCAGATATGCCGACTATTTTTATAAATTGCAATTGGCCAAACAAACAGTTCCATTTATCGTCTTCTGAAAACTTTGTCACTGTGACAGCTGAATTCTGTTCCTCAGGACGAGCCTAAAAAAAAAAGACAAGATGTCAGAAATTTACAATTAATCATGTGGTTCACAAAATCGATAATGACGTAGGAAAATAAGTTGAAAGAAAGCAAGAAAATATAGAATTTAAAGTATAAGAAATCACAAATCAAAATCTTCACACAAGGACGTGAAATGGAGCTTACCAGCATCTCAAGTTCTTGTAAATTAGGGGCACTTCTTAAGAGGCATAATGCAGCTGCATTCTCCTCCAAATCATTAAAGTTAATGCGTATGGAAAGGTAATTTAGATCAATGCACGGTTTTGGCAGCTTGCTTGGTATGTTTCCCACGGCCAAGTACTGAAACAAACAACAGATTCACTAGAAAGCATACATCTCTACTCTATAAACAAATGCCAAAAATTAGGAATTCAAATAGTTCATTAAATTGTTCTTAAAAGCAGCAGAACGATGACTGAAGAAAGCTAAATAATCAGAAAGCATGACAAGAGAATAAGTGTTAGAGAAACAGATAAATTTTGTTGCAGTCACAAAGACAATGAATGCATATAACCTATGAGTTAAACAACTTTTGGTAGACAATGAATGCATATAACCTACGATTTAAACAACTTTTGGAGATCTGACAAATTATATGAAGGGACCATTACCTGTAAAAAGTAACTCTGAACCTCAAGTCTTCGGATGCGAGGCAGGTTGGCAAAGAAGCTTAGCAATTTCCAATAACCTCCATGAGCCGTTCTTGGGTCATTTTTGACATTCTCATACAAGCCAATAGAAACTAGGGTCAGCTGAAACGTATTCTCAAAACTAACATCATCAAAAACACCACCAATGTCAAAGAACTGAAGATTTGGCGCATTTATATTCAGATGACTGAAACCATCAAAGTTCATCAATGTCAACCTCTCCAGCAGAGGGCAGCCAGAAATAAGATTTTCAAATGCATCCTGAGCCAAGGTAATGTGCTGAAGGTCGAGACTCTTCAAATTTCGGAAGCCATTAAATGATGGTGGTGGTTTTAGCAAACAATTGAATAGCTCCAAATGAGTCAAATTCTCATAAGAGAATAAACATGAAGGCAGTTTGTAACGTTGTCCCTTCCATATTTCAACTATGAACTCCTTGATCGGAATTCTTGACAAATGAAGAATCCATCTATCGATGTCAGGAACTCCGAGAAGGTCTCTATGAGAAAGTTTAAACTTGTAGATTGGGCCATGGTGAAGTAAGAGGATATGATCTACAACATTGACAAGCTTATTCTTGATAAGACCTTGGTCTTGGGTAGATAATGTGAGACAGTTATTATCAAATACAAGATGTGGGATTTTGGCCCATCTGTACCTCCATTTCTTTGATAGAATGCATGTTCTCACAGCGTCCCTAAGTGACAACTGCAACAAGATTTGCTCTAAAATATGTTCAGGTAGGCTGCTGATCCTATCAAGCTCCGTCTCAGTATCACATGGGAACTTGGGCGGATCTCTATGCATCTGATAAATTCAAAGTTAAGGAAGTTAAAAGCATATGAATAAATAATATGAACGAAAGCCAAGGACTTTCATGAATTCTAAAAAAGACATTGGCCATTTATGAATAATTACCAATATGCATCAACTTAAAAACTAAAGCTTTTTTTAAAATTTAAATCATAGTTTACAATTGAAATTCCCAATATAGTATCTCAGAAGTAAATCATCTGTTTCCTTCACATCTTTTATCTGCAACATGGATCGAACAAGATGGCAGAGGGAATTAAGAAAATATAAATTAATCACTATGAAACACTTTCAATGAGCTTGAAGTGATGCAGAGACAGTAGACCTAATTTAAGGCATCCCATGGAAAGATACATTTAATAAGTGTTATGCACATAAAATTCAAGTGACAAAGAAATTACAAATTCATGTAAAAAGAAGTAGAAGTCTTAATTTTGCAAATTACATGAAGGCGCAAAATTTCCAGAAACAAAGGTGGGCGGTATCACGCAGAAGATTAATTCCATCAATTATAAAGCAGTAACTCTTAATATCAACATTACTCGTATGCACCTTTGAACTGGGCATGGGATTCTCAACATGCAAATCCCTATATCAATTAGTTTAATTCGTTTAATCAAATTAGAAGCCAGCAAGCATGTGTAAGAATTTGAACTACAACAAGATTCAATGGCCTAGTGGTACAGACAGAAATGTGATTCAACAGATACAAAACACACGCAGCAAAGAACATATATAATTCTTGACAAACGAACCGCAACACCCAGACTGATTTTAAGAACGTATCAACTTCGAAATATGACTCGGACAATACAACTATCGACTCTGCATTATTAAAGAAGACAGTGCAGAATCCACCAAAAACATCGGTAGCTGACCATGTCAGTCATATTCACCGCAAACGCATCCGAAGCTGTCAAAACCTGTGAATTAAGACCATACGACTGGTAAATGCCAAAATGCGATTCTACGTTTAACTAGCACATCAAACAAAGAACAGAAGAGGATTGAGGAGGAGATTAATTTTGTTCTTCTTATCTTTTACCCGGAAAGGAAGGTGTTGATGAATGGATGAGGTTTGGAATCTGCGAGTGTGAGTTAGAAAGAGAACACTCCGTTTGGATGCCGCGAGATCATAACCCACCTCGGTTTCTTACTTTCTTTCCCTCGTTCCCTTCCCAGACAAGGTGCCTCACAAATTTAAGGGCAGGTTTGCAAAGGAAAAACTGAATTAGGGACCTTCTTTGAATTTATTGAAAATTGAAACCCCTAAACATAAAAACAACCCGATTTTTTTATCCAAAACTAAGATTCCATTGCCGGGATTTGAACCCGGGTCGCCTGGGTGAAAGCCAGGTATCCTAACCGGACTAGACGACAATGGAATTGTGTTTGCTCCTTAAAATAGATCACTTTATTTGGAAAACCCACGGCAAAAGTCGTATACGCTTATAATTCTTTCTGAAATCGATTGCCCCCTTTCTTCAGTCTTCTACCAAAATTATTGATGGTGGACACTTACCATTATTTGCGTAGTAAGTAACTTCAATAAAAAGTGATACAACTACGAAACTTGATAAAATTTTCGCTAAGATATGAAATTTAAAGAAGATTAATAATACTTAAGTTTGGTAATCGGTAACTAAATTCAGTCATTCTCCTATATGATTGCATGTTTGTTTGGTAATGTGTCAAGATTCAATTTTTCAATTATTCGATGGACCAAACTAGTTCATTATTTGATCAAGGTTTGCCTACAATATTCCCCAACGCAACAATACTAAATTTTTCAAAAGGATAGTAGATTAACCTTTTGAGATTTTTTTAATTTAATAATTAAGTTTTAAAATTTTTAACTTTTTTTTACTTTAACAACTCAAAACAAAACATTTTTTTATTAACATTTTGTTGATTTGATTAACAAAATTTGTTTTATCAATGACTTACAGACGTTCATGTAAAAAATTAATTATTAACTAATTATTTCTGGAAACCTAAACAACAAACATAACTTATAAGTTGTTAAGATTATAAAAATTAAAATTTTGAACATTAAATTGAAAATTTTCAAAAAAATTAGTACTTTAAAATGTTTTTTTGTCTAAAATAATAATGAAATTCTCTACATATAAAAACGAATTTTTATAATCAAACCGTATAAATAAAAGTCAAACTATTAATCTATTATTACATTCATAAAAAAATTAGTTAATTTCAACCCTCAATTAATTAAATTAAAATTAAAATTAAAATTGAAATTTTAATATCTGTTTTTACCTTAATCTAATTAAACTCAAAAAGTAATCAAATTTAATTGAGTATTCGAAATTGAGTTTAAATTTTTTATGATTACTTATTTAATCCAGGCTACTCACTACAAGAAAAATGATATTTATCGATGAAAATTACCCACAGACAACGTTAACAAAGCGTCAGTAATTCAATTTAGCGACTGTATTCACCGATGGAAAAATACGTCATGAAATTGGTTGTCGGTAAATTTGCCGACCGAAAACTCTTATTCATCAGGAAAATACTGACGGAAAAGAAGAAAAATTATTACCATCGATATATATACAGATGGTTATGTCAATCTGTCGGTGAATCTACAGTAAAAATGTAAAATAATTTCGACACTTTATCACTAACTCTCGGTAAATATGGTTCAGTATACCGACGGATAATTAAAATTTCGTTTGTGAGTTTAAGGTGAATATGTGCATTTTTTTCGACGATTTCTTGACCAGCCGTAGGTAAATATAACTCAATTTACCGATGGAAACTAAAATTCTATCGGTAAGTATCATAAATATTTTAAGACAATTTATCATAAATCGTCGGTAATGACTCTACTGTAAAGGTATTAAATTTTTCTTTTTAAAATCCCGACGTTAAATTTTATTTCATAATCTTATTATTAATGGGTAATTTCAACAATTATAAATAATATGTGCATAGTTTTTTGTTTTATATATATTTAATTTTGTTTAAACAGAAAATTAATTGATCTTATAAAGTTAAAATTTTATTCATTGATAATAAAAACATTAAATTGTACATAAATTCAAACCAAATGACTACAACAATCTTATCGTCTCGATGAGTGCAGATAGTCTGAGTTTTTAGCCCTCCCCTTCAACTCTTTCATGTCATTTTGGAGCTTAGTCACTTACTTCATTATTTATTGCAACTGACTTGTCAATGTCTGTACTGTGCTCTCAAGCCGATAGATATGTTCTATTGTCGGTCGTCTAGTTGATGTTGTTGTATCGCGGATAGTCTGAGTTTTTAGCCCTCCCCTTCAACTCTTCCATGTCATTTTGGAGCTTAGTCACGTACTTCATTATTTATTGCAACTAACTTGTCAATGTCTGTACTGTGCTCTCAAGCTGATAGATATGTTTTATTGTTGGTCATCTAGTTGATGCTGTTGTACTGGACGTTGAGGAGTGTGAATAACATGTGTTCGCAAATGAGTTTAGCCTGAAGATCCTTCCACGACTGTCTCTACCATCCACTGCATCAAAATATGCTCGACTCTCATCAACAGCTTGTTCTCCCTAAGATTGTCGCTAAATTATTTTTTGTATTTAGTCCTATTATGAGATAATGCTTATATTAGTAAGTGATAATTATTAAGAACAAATATTAAAGCATAAAATTTAACATATATTAAGTTCTCTACATTGGTTGTTGACGAATGTCACACCATCATGCTTCTTAGTGTGAGTATGCAAAAATAATTAACAGGGTGTAGGCCTTCTACCCATAGACTTTTTCTGCATAACAATAAAATGTTTTAAGTTAAACAATAATTTATAAAAAATTTTGACCGAGTCTCCTCTATTTTTATGATATTACCCCCTGTTGAACAAAGAAAATAACTCAACTCAGACATATGTGACATCATACATTTATACCATGATCATTATCCATAATACACATATTTTCATTCCAACATTCACACATCAGTTTAAATTGAAATACAACAAAGTAAAAAATTAAAATAAAAGTGTAATATTTAGAAGATTATTAATATTAAAAGTTCCATATTAAATATGTACTACTGCCAAATATAATAAGTATTCATACAAATATGAATACTTATTTTAATAAATTGTTTTAAAACATAGATAGTTTTTAAAAAATGCGTGTAAAAATTCACACATAAAGAGTTAAAAAAAGCTAATCCAGACGGAATGAGAATCAATTAAATAATGGATTGACATATTAAGGGCATGCAAAACTATAATATAAGTCAAACTCGTCATATATTAACTCAATGATAAACTGAAGTTCATATCACAAACAAGTTTCACATCGTGTAGGCCATTTCAATTAAAAATGCAGGAAGTTTATATGAAAAGTTCAAACCTTCAACAAATAACCAATTTAAACCAAGTTCACAAAATGTAGTAAAAAACAAAATCACTTACCTTAATCGACATGCAGAAGGATCTTCCTGAAGTACGTAGAGGAAGATGATGATGACGGAGCTAGAATGAAAACTATAGAAACTGTTACAAATGTCATTAAAATATGTAAAAATTTATTGTTGACATTGTCACATCATATAAGAAAATGAATGTTATTTGAATACCTACTAAAGCTTCTCTTCAATCTCCTTCAAAATATAAATATTGATAACAAATGAGTTCCTACAACCAAGAACAAATTCGTTTACAGTTTAGAAAGAGGGATACATTAAAACAATTGCCATGAAATGTTATAATCAATCAAGTTCATTAGCTATACTAAAATAATTCAACCATCAGGTGTTATCCTTAATAATTTGCATAATTATAAGTCTCCTCGATAATAAGATCATCAGTTAATACTAAGGAGCTCTTGTTTTAAGTTAAAAATGATGATGTCACATTTTACGAGGACCCAATTGAAAATTCGGCAAAATTTCTCCTATAAAATCGACATCTCCCTTTTGAAAGAACGATCAATCCTGCAATAAAAATATACTTCTATATCGACCAGTAATCACAATTCAAATTAAATCTCCAAACTATATGTCTATTCTCAATTCAGTCCACATTTACATCTCAAAATCTATAATAATCCAATTCATAATTTAAATATACCAATTTGTAACCTATACACTCTCAATTATAGTCAATACATTCAGATATTCTCAATTATAATCATCAATAACTCAATTAAATCAATTTCATTAATTTATATAAGAACATAACCCTTTTCTAAATTTTTAGGCACCTCGAGAATAAGATTATTTAGGTATTAGTTATTAGGATTTATTTATTAAGAGGTTAATCATTTTTTTTAGTTATGAAAGAAAAATGCTTGAAGACTAAATTTTAAGAGCAACTAACTAATTCGGTTGGAAGCAGCACAGTTAAAGGCATGCATCTTATAGCATGAGCAGTTGTTGAAGTTGAAAATCCTAACTCTTAAAGTTGGTTCATTTCTTTCCTATAAGTTAACTTGGAGTTAATTGGAACATGAAGATGAAGTGTCAATAATTTTTTATAAGTAAAAGGTACAACAATTTATACTTGTATTTTTTACTTATGTTATTTTTTTATATATACATTATTATATTCCATTATTTGATAAATGTTTAACTTACGAACCAAAGAATAATAAGATTTGTTAAGAAGTCGCTTCTAAATGCATATGACATAATATATCTCAGACATATGTACTATAATTAACATGGACATTAGAGTGGTAAAGATGAGGAGACAATTATAGGTAAGTTCATGGTCTACATATGTCAGCGACTTCAATGAAAAACTGAACATATTAGATAAAATTATATATAGAGTGTTTTTGTATTACTTAAATATCCATATGAATACATTTTAAATCAACAATTCCTAATAGCAAAAGCAAGAAGAAAGTAAATTTAGTTAGATATGGGATTTGATCATCTTGTTTTGACTTATTTCTATGTAGGAAAATCCCGGTGTGAGCATCACATGCCCACGCTGTGGAAAACAAAAAATTTTTGTTTCGGGACCTTCCCGAAAGCCAGGATCCATGTGTATATATAACAAACTCAAACCTAACGACCAAAGGAGACCGTCTCTA
>JANITW010000006.1:3177266-3188547 GCA_027564335.1 Erythroxylum williamsii | reverse complement strand
CATGTGTAACAATTATTATAATTTTTATTGTAACCTTGTCTTGGTAATTTAAATAAATTAAAAGTTCAATCATTACAGAACCGGAACATAAGGCAATAGTCCTTTCATAATCAAGATACAACCTATTTTGAAATTAAAAAAATTAATCTTAAAAGAACTTTCAGAAATTTTTAAAATTATTTTAGATCAAATTATTAAAAGGGTATACTTTATCTATGAAAAGACTTAAGAGTTGAAGCTTCCAAGTCAAGTAGAGTAAGAGTAAGAAATAATGAAGTTATTTTTTATGTAACAATCATTGTAATTTTTATTATACCTAATCTTGTTCATTTACATAAATAAGGACTTAATCATTTTATAATCTTTTACATGTAGGGCATTAAATATAAAATCCTTTATACATAAATCATTTTAAATATCAAGAGGAAAATTTTCTAGAATTTTAAAGAAAATATAGTAATCTCTAAACAAACTTGGGGGAACAATTGAAATGACTTCAAATAAATTTTTTATCAAAGAAGTGTATTTTATCAAACATTTGGTATGTATTAACTGATTCATCCCTAATTTAAGACAAATTCTCAATCTTTTTCCATCATTCTCCAACAAATATACAATCCATCATTAACAACCACGACGACAACGTAGCGATAGAAGATGGAGGAGGAAGATGAAGTAGTAGTAACCAAACGACATCGTTTTGTTGGTCAAGGTTTTAACCTTTTAAGTTCACCAAAATGATGTCGTTTGGTTGTCGTTTTCTTAAAGTTAAAAGCCAACGAATGATAACGACTTTTATTGACAAAATTATCGATAATAATATCTATCGCTAAACCATTTCTTTCGAATTTAGCGACGAAAATTTCTATCGCCATTAAACTAATATTTTTAAACGATATTACTGATGACTATACTATTTCCGTCAGTATTTACCTACGATTTTTTTATTGTAGGGAAATTTGTCTCACTAATTTCAACTTCTCTTGTAATGATTACCAATTCTAATCATTATTATTATTTAAATTTTCTCCTTGAAAGTGCCAGAGGACTTATCCACTTAAACGACCAAATTAAACACTCTAATAGATACGCAATTATTAGGTAAGCAAAAACATGTCATTGATATTAATACGTGGGAGAACTGAATAGGAACGTGTTGCACCAAATTTGATCATTTTACTTCCTATTTGCATGGTTCATCCACTCGGGAATTTTAGAAGAATATTACTTCTCCTTTTTTCTGATTATTATTATTATTTATTATTAAATTTAATCAATCCGATCAATTTAATTATAAATTTTTTTAATCAGTTAATTTATTTTAATAACATTTATTATTAAAAATTGGTCAATAACTAATTTTTATAAATTAAAATAAACCTGTTATTTTAATTTAAATGATGAATTTTTTAAATTTTAACTATTTTATAATTTAATTTCTTATCTAATTTTAAAAGATATAGAATATTACTTTTGCTTGTATGGAATGGTACCTGGAATCGTTGACATGGGAAAGGTTATCCACGAAGAATGGCAAGTTTCCAGTTACGAAAAGTCCAAACTTGATTTTTCTGATGCTTGGATGCATGCACGTTTCTCAGTATCACTTTCTTAAGCGAGGTGAAGTGTTATATTTACTTGCAAGTATTGTCAATTTTGCCTAACCTAACTCGTTGAGAAATATGTCTGATGGATAAGAGAAACAAAAGAGGTCACCGAAGATTGCAGACGTTTGACTTTTCATTCCTATTCTCACCGCCAAAAGGACAGCATCTTCCGTGTTTAAACAACATCTCATTAAGAAGGTCCAAGTCAAAATGAACTATTGCTCTCTCTCTTTCTCTATCACACCAGTTCTTCATTATCAATATCTTGCCTTCTCTGCCAGATTCCAGGCCCAGCGTTTCATGTCTAAGCGCATCTGGAAACAAGAAAATGGGAAACTGTCAGAATGTTCGAGCTATTAAAGGGTATACGAACTGCAATTTCTTTTGCTTTTCTACTGTTTCATGATATCAGAAGACACACATTGGGATATATAACGCTTCTTGTTTTCTGCTCAGAAGGTCCAACTTGATGATGAAACAAATGGAATCCCTGAATGGACGACATGAAGGAATAAAGAGTATGAGTGTCGGAAATCTCTGTGACTTCTCGGGAAATTCGAAGCTTTGCATCTGTGTGGTGACATGGAACATGAATGGACAGGTGAAACTATATATGCATCTCTTGTTTGATAACTGCCACCTTAAACACTTTGAGAACATCTTAATGTTGTGTGAGTTTCTCACATCTGCGGTGTCCTTTCAGGTGTCTTACCAGGACTTGGTGGAACTATTTGGGAGAAGCAGAAACTTTGATCTACTTGTTGTAGGTTTGCAAGAGGTACCTCGAAGGAACATCTCTAGATTATTACAAGCAGCCGTCGTAGATACCCACACGTAAGACCAAACAAACTGTCCTTCCTTGTCTGTTAAAATTTTCTTAAACTTCCAACCTTTTATTCCATAGAACTATTAAAGTTGTGTTTCTTTTTAGTTGTCAAGAAAATAAAAATCCAGAAATTTCATATATTAATTGGAAGTGAATGTATTTTAGGAATGTTAAATTTAAGAGACATAATTGTTATTAAAAGTTGTAAATTCTCCAATTATGAACATTAGGATTAGAGGATGTAATTATTATCATTGAAACTTGTACTAAATTTGAAAAGTTACTTACTAAATTAAAAACTTTAGAAAGTTTGATACCTAATTGAGAAATTCCCAAAGATTAGACACCTTAAAAAATACTATCTCTAGTTATATTATAACCAACAAAATTATTAAAAAGATTTAAGTTTATAATAACGTCATATACATAATCATAATCTACAAATCTATATTTAACCCATATTTGAATAAAAGACTAATTAATTAGGGTTTACATGTAAAAATTTTAAAAGTTAATTCTCATGAATGTGACTTTGGAATCTTATTTGCAAAGGTACAAGGAAAATGATAATTTATATATATAGTTTTTACATATATAATATATATATATGTAGTTTTTACATATTTTATACGTTGAGATGCAGGCTTCTCGGGGAGGCTTTAATGCAATCTCTTCAGCTCTACGTATTTGGGCCACAGAATTCAGGCCTATTCATCAAAGGTAAGAGAGTCTTCTCAACCTTCTTCGATACTGGATTTGGAGTCCCAAAGTTAATATTTCTGAACTGGTTTCTTGTAGAATTAACAGTTGATAAGCATTCCTTTGGTGGCTTCGGTGGACTGATTAGGAGGAACAAAGGAGCTGCAGCAATTCGTATAAACTACAAGGGAATTATAATGGTCTTCATTTCTTGCCACCTTTCTGGTAATTTGTTAATTAATTCTTCTCCTTTTAGTTTGCTTTGGTTTTCACATTATATGTTCTTCTTATTCTTATTCTTGACTTGTGTTTTGTGAGAGTTCAGCTCATGCTCACAACGTAGAAGAGAGAAACTGGCAGTGCCAACACCTCACACATAACCTGTTCTCCAAGAACCCGAACCCTTACGCTCGACCAGCACACATCACAGTCTGGTTAGGCGATCTTAACTTCAGGATTCAGGGGATCGATACATACCCTGCCAGGAATTTGATAGACAAAGACCTTCACCCAGTGAGTTGGTTTTAGTAGCTCATCGCCTTTGTATCCATTCAGTTTCTTCAGTCTTAACTCCAAACATTTGTACTAGATTTGACTTTTGAGTTTTGACTTCACAGTTGCTCACCAGCAAAGATCAGCTATTACAAGAAGCTGCAAGAGGGAGGATTTTCAGCGGATTCTGCGAAGGGACACTGACGTTTAAACCAACGTATAAGTACAATATTGGAAGCAGCAATTATGACACAAGCTACAAGGTATCAGCTTCTGAGTTCGGAGTATCTTGTATCATGCAAGAAACAATAAGCAATGGACGATAAATAGCTGCATAATGAATATTAAATTTAATAAAAATTATTATTTTAATTTAAACAGATTTAAATCAGTTATAATAAATCTTTCTAAATTTAAATTTGATAAAAATTTAATTAACTTAAATTTAATATATTAATTTAAAGAAATTTTCTTGCTCTTTCTACATCAACCTTGGTCCTTGATAATTAAGCACTGCATGGCTTTCGCAAACATGCATGATCATGAGATACCTATGACCTGACATATGATTTTGTGACAACCTTGGACCTTAACAGGTGCGAGTTCCATCGTGGACCGATAGGATCTTGTTCAGGATCGAGGACAGCGACAAGATTAGTGCTATTTTACATTCTTACAACTCAGTCGATAACATCTACAGCTCAGATCACAAGCCTGTCAAAGCTCACATCTGCCTCTCAGACCCAATGAGCGACCCAATGCAGTATTGTGATTTGTGAATATAAATCATCAAGTTTCCAAATTTTCCATTCAATTCACTAACCCTAATTCCATCTTTCAATTCTGTTCTCTGTTTTTTTTTTTTGGCATTAGAATCAGTCCCCACCTCATAGAACTTACAAATTCTATGAAATTATAAATTCTAATACCTCATAGAATTAACAGAACTCTTAACTTTTGTTAAAAGTTTATCTAAACTATGAAATTATAAATTATATTTTTACAAATCTTTTAATCATTTATTACTATAAAGTGTGCATGACATGTTAATGAGATTAACTAATATAACAAAAATTAGTTTACAACAAATAAAAATTAAAGTTGAAGTTATTAAGTGAAGAATTCTTTAAAAATTCAATACGAATTAGTTTTTTAATTAAAAAGAAATCTTTTTAATCAAGTAACCAAAATTTTAAAATTTTTTAAAATTGCAAAATAATTCTTTAATATTGTACTGTATAATTTAAATCAACCTGTCTCAAAATATCATAAAAATAGAATAACAACAATTTATTTATTTTTCTTAATATTATTTTCACATATCCCATATATAAATAATAACCACAATTAATATGCAAAAGATTATTTTATCATCATAGACATATAAAATTAAGAACAATACAAAGTACTAAAATATTATAATTTTATCATATAATAAATAATAATTACAACAAAATATCAGATACAAAGTTTAATTTTTAATAATAAAATATTTTTATCTTAATATGTAATTGTTATTAATAATAAAATACTGATATATTTATATTAACAATTTTTAAAAGAAATGCAAAAATTTGAGGCCTTTTAATTTTCATTTAAACATATTTTTAAATATTCTTTCTAAAAAAAATATAACTATTATTTAATATATAAATTTAAATATTATATTGATGATGGTGAAGAGGAGAGTGAGAGTGTGAGAGAAAAAATAAAAAAAGAAGAAGGTAGCACCCTATTCCAGTTAGGGTGTTTCAACCATGTTCATTTGAAAAAGTTAAAAATTGTTTTAGAACGGTGTAAAGAAAAAGGATTGATTTTAAGTAAACGAAAAGCAAAAATAGCACAACAAAATATAGAATATTTAAGAATTGAATTTAATAATGGATGTTTAAAATTGCAACCCAATATTTTGAATAAACTTCATCAATTTCCGGATCAACTAAGTAATAAAACACAAGTACAACAATTTCTTAGATTACTTGATTACATATCTGACCAAGTTTTCTTAAAGGATTAAGTCCACCACGCTCCTGTGCAAGCGCGACGCCTCCTAGATGTCATTTTTGAGTGCCTTGGAAGACTCACATTGGTTGAGTCCATTCTAGGATTTGAACCTGTGATGTGGAGCCAAGCCTCAGTCCCATATCTGAGCTCTGATATCACTTTTGACACCGAATCTTTTTCTTTTTGTTGATTTACTTTTTGTTGAATTTACTTTGCAAGTATATAAATGGGACTTTCAATCCCACTGAACTGAAGTATCCAATATTTCGATATTGATAACTAATAACTGGAAATAATATTTGAAATAAATAGGGATCTAATAGGAAAGAATTGATTTTCATAAATATAGCTTGAAAAATGTTTGTAAATAAAACTGGATTAAAATAAAAAACATAGATGTCATAAATTTGCATAAATAATTGAAAACAAAAGGATAAAAAGAATAATAAGAATGATTCCATAGATAAAACTTTAATTAATATAACTTTGCATAGCATCAAATAAATCATTTAAATGTCTGGTTGTCATCCAAATAACATTATTAGTTATAGCAATTAACTGATTAGTCTCTAGTTCTAATTGGGAATTATTATGTTGTTTAGCGATCCTTGAAGTATTTGTGAGATTTATCAAGCTTGCTTGATATTCTTGCTTAATTTCTTGAGAAATTCAATTCCGCTGAACTGAAGTATCCAATACATGAAAAGGAAACATTGGTCTGTCTCAAGACTTTGAGAAAATAGTGAATAGATCTATTATCAGTTGCATTCACCGTGCAAACGGATTCAAAGTATTTATGTGGATTCAATATTAGATCTAAATAAAAGCTTTTATATTGATGAAGATCTATCTTATATTCTTCAATAAACTGGATAAGTCTGGTTGTACTTTGCATAATAGTGTGGTCTTGTTTTTTTACGAGCTTTCTTATTTTTAGCAATATAGTTGATTTTAAGTTCGTCTAACCAATCGTTTATGCTTTCAATGGTTTTTATGCATTTCTTTAACAATCTTTTTCGTTCGAAATATGGATAGATCTTTCGTTCCATAATATCTAATTTAAAATAAAAACATATGTGGTAAGTGAAACTTAATACATAATTTATTAAAAAAGTATTGATAAATAAAATTTGATTTTGACAAACTTCCTATAGTGAAAATATGAAAATATATTTGAAGTTTTTATATTTGAAGTTCTTCTTCTATAAAAGTTATAAAACAGATAATAAAATTACTTTTTGTTGAATTTTACTTAATATTTGTTCTAAGGTAGTAATCTTATTATCTATTCTAATTATTTGATTTGTTATCCTGTCTTCAACTTGCTTGGGTTGATTTAGTAATTCATTTAGTTATTACGAAACACTCATAAAGCTTTTTGTATATAATCAGTTAATTGTGAAAGTTGTTATTGTATTTTTTCTAATTTTTCATTATTATCAGTTACATTGGTAGGATCAGTGATTATAAGGGATTGTATTCTTTTTTAAGGTTTTGCGAATCTAAAAGGTCTACTAAATGATTTCGATCTGATTAAAGGTGGAGTAGTAGAGGAAGTAGGTAGATCAGAGAACGATTTTCTTTTTGGTATAATTGGATACTGAATTGCAGGTAAAGGTCTAATTTTTGTTCTAAAATTAGTTCCTACTTTTGCAATATCATTAAACAATTGATCGATATATATTATGTCTGTATTTTTAAATTCAATGCTATGATGAGAGTTTGTTAATGCATAACTAATTTGGTAAGTAATTGAAAATGGATACTATCCTTGGGTCATAAGATCTTCTCTATAAAACTTATAAGCAATGGTTATCGAGTCATCTAAATTTGGTGATTTAAAAGGAATGCCTAATTTGATTATTGTATTAAATTTAATTTTACCTAATGCTAAATTTTTGTTCATCATACCTATTACTTGGTCATTTAAGTTTGTCATTCGTTCGTCTATAATAGCCATTTTAATAGGCGAGTCTATTCCTTATTGAAAATTGATTTTAATAGAATTTGAATAGTAGATAAATGCATATAACCAATTTTATGTCGATTAGTTTTAGGGATCTTCTGTAATTGTTTACTGATTTGAGCTTGATCTATTAAACTTATTCTAATATGTCCATTACACTGATCCATTCGTACTGGAGTTTCATGTATCATTTTGCCCAAATAGATAATATTTTGTCGGTTCAAAAGGTTTTTGAATTTAAATGTTTGAATATCTTGTCCAGATTTTAGATTTAATTAGGTTTTGACTATCTACTTCTATTTTTCTTGACTTAATAAGATGTTTATATGAAAAGTACCTTATGATTCTTCTAATTCTAAGGTATCTATATTTCTTGAGAAATTCATATTGATTTCTTTAGTAGTCGTAGATTATTAAAATACATACTGATTTTTATTGATAAAAGCTAGTACAACAGATCTCTTATGAAATTAATGGTTTCATTAGATCTAAATAAAGAAGTTGCTAATAGTCTTATTCAATTTATTGAACATAATCCCTCTGAAACATTAGATTTTTCAAACTTAGAGGATTTACAACTAGAATTAAATATATTTATCATTTTTATTCCAATGAATTAGGTTATTTTACAAGAACATTACAAAGACATTGTCTTAATACTCATAACACAATATGACAGGAAGATTGACTCATGATAAATAGACTGTATGAATTTTGATGAAACAAAACAATAATCTTAATCTCATACCTTCTACTATGCTTGAAAACGCTAACCCAAGCTCGAAATGTAAGAGAAGTGATAAGAGAGAGATAGTATTTTATTTCATGTCCAACAACTGAAGAGAGGTTACATATTTATAGTGAAAAAGGAGAGAAAAGGCGAAAACATTTGAGGCTGACAAAAGCAAAAAGAGATAAAGAAAGATTCCTGAACTGACTAAAGCTAAAGGTAAAGCTACATACGAAAAGAAAGAAAAGATAGAAAACAAAAGTGAAAAGAGAAAAACTACAGTACTGTACACTATACATTGTCGGTTTATGTCGACATATTACAGGTAAAAAAGGCATAGTACACAAAAGTTTTTCAAGCAAAACTGAAGCAAAAAAAACACTCAGTGAGTTTCGCAGTCCACCTCTTAAACCTCAAAATAGCCAAGTTCTTCAAACCACTTCACCTATTCCATCAAATATGAAGAATTTAGGAAAAGCCATAGAGCTTGAAAAGATTATTCTCTTCCGAAGGATTCATTGTTGGTACAAATCGACGCAAGTATAGATACATGGGGTGGTTGCCTTTTAGCACAACCACCCAACACTTTTGATGAATATCTCCCGCTCCTTTGCAAATCGATCTTTGTAAGTGCGGACTGCTTGAACAAATCCAATAGGAAAGTTTGCTAATATAGCTAAAATCAAAATTTACAATAGCTACCCAATTTTCAAGGAAACAGAAGGAATTGAATCTATCAACGATGCCGAAATAAAACTATCAAGGATTGCCTATTTACAAATCAACATAAGAAACGGGATATATCCACCAATAGATTCACCAACACAATATGACTTCCATTGGAATACCATTAATCAATTCAACCTACACTACATTGAAGGATTTTTCAACCAGTGCCATAGAATCACAAATGAATCAATGCTCAAGATCAATTATAAAGGACCAAATATGATTATGGTTTCCAGCTACAAAAATCTAATCACAACTGACGCAGTCCGGATAATCCAGCAATTTACTCAACCATTTGGATATATGAATGGACCATTTGAAAATTTATCGGATGTATGGAAAATAGCTATTTGCAAGCAACTTAGAGATTATCCAGAGCATCTATGTCCTCATTGTAAAAAATTGGAACAACAGCAAGATAAAGCAGACGACACTGGATCAGATGAAGTAATTATTGAAGACAGTTAAAAGGAAGAGTCGGCAGAAATAAACAAATGTAAACAGTGTCGGTGTAACATCCCATCTCCGATGGGAAGAGTAAATTGATAAATTGGGACAGGTTAGTAAGTTAGACTGCATAATGTGATATGAGCATACAATTGGCCTCTAATTTTAGAGGAATGAGACATTCTGCACATGCACTTATATGTACATGCATTCATGACAATTTTCGGTATTTATGTGTGAATCTGATTTGTTTGTGAATTCTGAGATAATTGTGTTTGAAATTCTGAATTGAAATATTATAGGAGTGGTTTCAGTTGGTAGTGACCCTTAACAATTTTTTCTGAAAAATTCGGGAGAAAAATTTCAGACCGGAAAATTTTTCGAGTGACGGAATGATTGACTTTTAGTACTGGAATAACTGTCCAATGGCAATGGGAAAATTTGACTTTTGATTTTAGGATTAATATGTCGAGCCATTGAAATTTGGAGACGAACTGAACTGGAAATAAATTTGAAAAGAGAAAGAACATAAAGGATATTGAGAATGAGACAAGTGGCATGTCCCTAGTGTTGAAGACTTAATAAATCACCTAATACCTTAAGTTTTCGGTGGTTCTAAGAAGAAAATCACTTGGCAGGTAAATTTTCCTAACCTAGGGCATGCTTTCTTCTCCCTTTGATTGTTTCCGTTTCCTCCTCCTTGTATGATCCTTTGTTGTTCTCTTGCTTGCTTCTCCCTTATTGCTTAAGACAATCCTAAACCTTTGAGAAAAAGATGAGTTGTGAGAGGAGAAGAGATGACCGTGGGTTTTAGAGAGGGATAAAGAGTTGGGGAAGATTTTGGGAGCTTTGAAGAGAGGAAGCTTGATTTGGTAAGTAAATTGGTTATATGTTGTTTATTTGTTAGTTGAAATGCATTAATGGGTTTAAATGTAAAAGATTGGGGTAGTTGCGTTGAGTTATGACTGATTTTAGAGAGAGAAATGTGAAAAAATGATCGGAGAAGACGATAGGGAGCCCGCACGTCACGACGAGCGATTAATTACTCGTCGCGACGAACGGATATTTAGACGTCGCAACGAATGGGACGTCGCGACGAGCAACACATCGTGACGAACGGTTATTCACTCGTCGCGACGAGCGTGTTAGACGTCGCGATGAGCGACCTTGTGTCGCTGCGACGAGGGTGATGTTCTGAACTGATGCAATTTGGTTTTTGGGTCATAAATAATGGTGTAGACCTCCAATTGAAGTGATTCTTGATTCGTTATGAACTAGAGAAAGAGGTCTAAAATTGAGTTGAAGAAAGAAAGTTTGAATTCAATTAGTAAGATCTCAAATATTGAATGAAAGTTGAGGATAGGTTTCTATTACAACCTAAGGGTTGTTTCATGATAATTGGAGCATAATTTTGAGACTGTTGACTTACATTCAACGCTTTTGGAGTCTTCAATGGGTGAAATTGAGCTAGTATCTAGCAATGATGGTTTTGAGGTTTTTCTAAGGAATATCCTAGTGTGTATGATATGGTAAATTGAACTGAATCTTAGAAATGAAACTTGTGGAGTTCCATGATATTATATTGAAACCAAATGTGTCATACTTGATCAAGTGGGTGAAAAGTTAGGTTTTGTCATAAGAAAGTGGAATTTGGAAAATAGCGCCGGGAAGGTCATGAACATACATCGTACATCTTTTATTTAAGACATGTGCATCATTGAATTATTCTGATTGTGCATTTAGTAATGGGTAATTATTTGACTGTTATAGAGGCACCGTTG
>JANITW010000006.1:3148196-3159286 GCA_027564335.1 Erythroxylum williamsii | reverse complement strand
ATTTATATAACTCATACAAAAATGAATTAGGAATTTCTATAATTTAATTAACCTATTTTAATTTGACATATCACAAAAATGCCAAAAAAATGTCTTATATGTAAAACTAATTTACAATAAAAAATATAATACATATAAAACAAAATTTAAATACAAAATTACATCAAACTCATTTATATAATATTATTTTAAATATAATTCAAAATTATCCATAAAACATATTTATGGAATATTTAAAATTACATTATATAAAAAACACATTCATGAAGCGGTTAGAACACGCTTAATCATTCGAAACAAACCAAAAAAAGTGAGAAGTTTCAAACTTCTGGATTGAGAAGTTTTGTAAAATCACTTAACATATTAACTTTTGAAACAAGAATGAGAAGTTTCGAGCATCTGTGTGGATAATTTCTTTGAAACCATTTAACGTATTAAATTCATTTGTACAGATCTTACACATGCGTTTAATGAGCCTTTGCATGGAGAATTTCTGTGAAACCAATTTAATGCATTAACATTTGAAAGACATTAAAGACAAGAGTATCACAGTGAAGCCAAGGAATTCTCGGTATTCATGCTCATGATCTCTTCGTAATGTAATGAAGACATTAAAGAAAAGAGTATCAGAATGAAGCCAAGGGATTCTCGATATTCATGCACAAAAACTGAAATGCACAAACAATTTGTTATTCATGCATTTAATGCACACTCTCCTTTTCATGCATTAAAACGAAAATGCAAAAACTTGTTATTCATGCATTTAATGCACACTCTCTTATTTATATCACCATACAAACATGAAAACCAAAAGTTCATGCACCCAAATGTTCCTTTCTATTGAACATATGCTTAAAGAACAAGAAATAAAGCTTTTCGGTTTCCATAAAACCAACCCCTGTTAAATGCATTTACAGTGCATAACTTGACAAAGCCAAGGATTTGTTTGTCTTTGTAAGAGAGAAAGGTCCAGTCACAAGTCAAGAAACCAAAGACAAAGCCCAAACGTATTCTCAGCCCATACACTCAGCTCCCTCACAATAAGCAGTGTACCTGTGCAATAGACAATATAAGCTTCATTCGGTTATAACTGATCTAGCTGTACAAAGATACGATCTCTAATTTCCTTGTATATAAATAGTCATTCATTCAATACTTCCTCCTCTTCCCTTGAGGTATGGCAAACTCTTGAGAGGTTATATGCACAAACCTCCATGGTAAGGGTATTACAGCTCAAACATCAGCTTTCCACTCTGCAAAAAGGTGCTCTCAATATTTCAGATTACATGCAGAAAATTAAATCCATTGGTGACTCTCTTCTAGTTGCAGGACACCAAATCCCTGAACAAGAACTTATCCTCAGTGCCCTAAATGGCCTAGGACATGAATATGATCCAGTTGTTGTATTTCTCACTCACACCATGAAAACTTCCACATTACAAGACACTCAATATACCCTAATGATGCATGAGACTCGAATTGAACAACTTAATACTCTATCTACACAAATTCCAGTTACTATGCCTACTGCTAATATTGCAACTTATCATACCAACAATAACTCTACTAGACAGCCACATTATGGAGGCAGATCTAGAGGTAGAGGAGGCAGAGGCAGAAATGGGAGATGGTCTGGGGCTGGACGAATTTCCTGTCAATTATGCCAAAAGCCTGGCCATGATGCTCTTAAATGCTACAAGAGGTTCGATCAAACATGGCAAGGTTCACAGTCTTCCCCACCTTGGCAGTCACAGCATCAGACTCACAATACCTCAACCAGTTCTCAACATCACAAATCTGGTCCTCAAACCTTCATAACTCACAACCAGCCATCTTCTCACACTGATCCTGGACATGACTCCACATGGTTTGTTGACAGTGGTGCTACTCACCATGTCACTCCTGATTTAAACAATCTCACAGATAGCTCAACATATGGAGACAAGGATTATCTCACTGTGGGCAATGGTAATACTCTCTCCATAACTCACACTGGTTCTTCTTCAATTCATACTAACCACCAGACTCCATTGGCTTTAAATGACATTCTTCATGTTCCTCTCATAACTAAAAACCTTTTGAGCATTTCTAAACTCACAAAGGATAACCAAATTACAGTGGAATTCACTGACAATTTTTGCTTGTTTAAGGACAAGGTTTCAGGGAAGCTTCTACTTAGAGGAGTGCTTCAAGATGGCCTCTATAGTCTCAAAGTTCCCATGTCATCCCAATCTGCAGCAACTACAATTTCTTCTGGTTCCTCTAAGGCTCTCTCTAGTCCTATCCATACTGTTAATGTATTCAAAAAATGTGAAGCTCACAATGCTCACAAATCTGCCAATATATGGCACATAAGACTTGGACATCCTTCTAAAAATGTAATGCACTTGATTTCTAAATCAATGAATTTTAAGTTTGATCTAAGCAATTTCCAATTCTGTAATTCATGTCAACAAGGTAAAGCACATCAACTTCCTTTTGACACACATAACATCACTGCTACCAAACCTCTTGAAATTGTTTACTCAGACATTTGGGGACCCTCTCCCTATCTATCCAGTGATGGTCACCGATATTACATCATATTCATTGATGCATATACTCGGTTCACATGGTTCTATCCTCTCAAACTCAAAACTGAAGCCCTCCCAACCTTCATTCAATTCAAAACCCACATTGAACTGCAACTCAATCACAAAATAAAAGCTCTTCATACAGATAATGGGGGGGAATTCAAAGCCTTTTCACCTTTTCTTCACCAACATGGTATTCATCATCGCTTCAGTTGTCCCTATACTCACCAACAGAATGGTGTTTCTGAAAGGAAACACAGACATATCACTGAAACTGGTTTAACTCTCCTCTCACATGCCAACATGCCTCTCACCTTATGGCTTGAAGCTTTTTCCACTGCTGTATACTTAATTAATAATCTTCCTACTCCCAATCTTCACAACAAATCACCATTTGAAATTTTATACCACAAAACTCCCAATTATCTTCAGTTAAAGGCATTTGGCTGCAGTTGCTATCCCTATTTAAGGTACTACTCCAAACATAAACTTGATTTTCATACCACTAAGTGTGTCTTCCTAGGCTACAGCTCCTCTCATCGAGGGTATAAATGTCTCAGCTCATCTGGTAAAATATTCATTTCCCGTCATGTGGTGTTCAATGAAACTGAATTTCCCTATTCCTCTCTTTTTCTCTCTAAGTCCTCCTCTTCTTCACCCTCTACTAGCTTACCTCTTTCTGTCTTAGCTCCTGCTACTCATCTTCAGAGCTCCACTACAAGCACTTCCTCCTCAGCAAGCTTGCCTGCACTGCCTCCTTATCCAAGCAATCAATCTCAGGTAATTCCTTCTTCTCAACCTTCTACTCATTATCACTCTTCCCCCTCACCATCTTCTGACCAGTCCCCTAATCCCATTTTTTCTCCCTCCCTTGGTCATCCTAATCCTCCTACCCTACAAAACATTCACCCTATGCTAACCCGTTCCAAACATGGCATTTTTAAGCCTAAAACCTATACTGCTGCCCTCTCCCCATGTCCTATCTCAGAACCTACAACAGTCTCCCAGGCCCTCCAAAACCCCATGTGGCAGCAAGCTATGCAAGAGGAAATCACTGCCTTACACAAAAACCACACTTGGACCTTAGTCCCTTATAATTCCAGCATGCATATACTACCTACTAAATGGATTTTTCGAACAAAATATGCTGCTGATGGTTCTGTGGACAGTTTTAAGGCCCGATTTGTTGCTAAAGGGTTCAATCAAACCCATGGCATTGACTATACTGAGACATTCAGTCCAGTAGTCAAAGCCTCTACAATCAAAGTAATTCTCTCTCTTGCAGTATCTCACGGGTGGGACATCCAACAGATTGATATCAAAAACGCTTTCCTAAATGGTGACCTACAGGAGGAAGTCTACATCAGTCAACCTCAGGGTTTCGAGAGCACTGCTCATCCTACTCATGTCTGCCGTCTCTCCAAGGCTCTATATGGCCTGAAGCAGGCGCCCAGAGCATGGTTTAAGACCCTCCAGGCGGAATTCAACACTTGGGGTTTTGTCAACTCCAAGTCCGATACCTCCCTCTACTACTTCAGACAGAATGATTTACTCATCATTGCCCTAGTGTATGTTGATGACATTCTCCTTACGGGGAATAGTCCAGAGGCTATACGGAACCTAATTGTTAAACTACACTCTAAGTTTGCTCTCACTACATTGGGCAGTATCAATTTCTTTCTAGGGTTTGAGGCTTACCGTAACACCAGTGGTTTGTATCTTTCCCAGACTCAGTATGTGCATGATCTGCTTCACCGTGCTAACATGTCCCACGCCAAGCCTTGTGCAACTCCTATCTCTCCCGGGACGAAGTTATCTCTCCACGATGGTCTCCCATTCTCGGATCCCTCTCTGTATCGGAGCTTGGTCGGCGCTCTCCAATATCTCTGCAATACAAGACCAGATCTAAGTTACTCTGTCAACAAATTAAGTCAATTTCTTACCAATCCGTTAACGACTCACTGGGTTGCTCTCAAGCGGGTTCTGCGTTATCTCCGAGGTACTGAAAATTTAGGGCTTCACTTTCGGCCCTCCTCTTCTCCGCTACTACTTCACGCCTTCAGTGATTCGGACTGGGCGAGCTCTCCTGATGATCGGAAGTCCACCAGCGGTGGCTGTGTCTTCCTCGGGGGGAATCTTGTCTACTGGAACTCTAAGAAGCAGTCAATCGTGGCCTGCTCCAGCACTGAGGCAGAATATCGAGCACTCTCGCAAGTCTCCATGGAAGTCATAAGGCTCAAGTCCCTTCTCTCCGAACTCGGCTTCACTTTGTCTCAGAAACCCATCATCTGGTGCGACAACAACGGGGCTCTGTCCTTAGCTCATAACCCAGTCTTCCACTCTCGCACCAAACACTTCGAACTGGATCTTCATTTCATACGCGACAAAGTCTCCGATGGCGTGTTGGAAGTGCGACATGTGAGCTCCATCGACCAAGCAGCCGACCTACTTACCAAACCTTTGACAGCCGCACGTTTGGGTTATCTGATGTCCAAACTCAACCTTATCTCTAATCCCCGGTTGAGTTTGCGAGGGGCTGTAAGAGAGAAAGGTCCAGTCACAAGTCAAGAAACCAAAGACAAAGCCCAAACGTATTCTCAGCCCATACACTCAGCTCCCTCACAATAAGCAGTGTACCTGTGCAATAGACAATATAAGCTTCATTCGGTTATAACTGATCTAGCTGTACAAAGATACGATCTCTAATTTCCTTGTATATAAATAGTCATTCATTCATGAAATAAAGTAAGGCAATTTTACATCATACATTGTCTTCATTTATTGTTACAGTCTTGATTTAACCATTAGTCTTAAATGCACTCTTCTTTCTTTGTGATGTTCATACACATAAACAACATGAAACAAAAATTTACAGTTTCGTAAAAAACAATTTCAATGTAAACCCATGAGAACATTTGAACAAAAAAAATACACAAATCAATGGTAAACGCAAAATTTGACTCTGATATCAATGTAGATTTATATATAAGAACTAACCTTAATGCAGAAGCGGTTGATCGATTCTCTGTTTGATAATTCATATTTTACGGTTGGCTACTAGAGTCATCGTTAATCCACGACCCAAACTCTAACTTTTGATGGTGTGATTTACGTAAGGAAAGATGAAGGAAGTTTTTCTCCAGATTTAGCAAAATTGCAGAGAGTAAAAGAGAGCCAAAACCTATTTAGTTTCTAATGTATTAGTTGTCTTCAAAACGAAAAAAAAAAAAACCAACCAACTTCCTCCTTTTATATTAGAGAAGAAAACTGACAGAAGTTTTATATATAAATATATACGTGGCTATTCCTGTAACTGCCAACAATCGTGAACTCTGTTTTGCAGAAGTCTACCTTGATGTGAATGATTTGCCTTTGTTAAGCTCATACGAGGACATTAATACGAATGGATAACAAACTCAATCAGTTCACTTACTTTATTCAAAAAAATTTTAAATTATCTAAGTTAATAACTCTTGTTATTAAAAGTTGACCAGTTTATTAATCGCCAATTTTTAAAAATTAAAAAGTTTTTATAAACTAAATTAATTAATTATTATTTTTTTAATTTTTTTAAATTAAACTTCAAAATTTTCAATAGGTATGATCAGTCTCTTTTAATCATATTTCAAATTCTTTAATTTTATTTAATCTTAAATTGAATTTAAGGCAACCTAATATTAGTTGAACCTTTTAAATCTTAAATGTCTTGTCTTATTGGATTAACTCTCAGTTTAGTTTTTAAAACATCAATAAACATCAACTTCATAACAATAAACAATTACTTTAGGTCTTCCAAGTGTTGCAATTTATGATACTTAACTAGATTCCTATGCATGCAAGGCATAAGATGCCATGCTTAGAAAAGGCAAACTTTTTTTTAAAAAAATCTATTTAGCTAATATATTAAAAAAAAGAATTGTTTATAAAATACGACTTTTGTTTTAAGTCTTGTAATATTAGATTATGGATCTTCTCTTCTATATAAATTATTTATATTATTATCTATTTTTTATAGGAATGATTCTTTTATTCTTATAGCATAATTAAAGTTATTTAATCAAGTTTGTCCCAAGATTTTACAAAATCAAAATAATTTATTTTAATATGGATTAAAGTAGCCAATAATTTTTTTGGTTTAAAAGATGAGGCTAATTTGAGTTCATATTCTTATATTTTTTCAATATTATTGAAGAATTTGAATAAATGATAGCAAAAGATTGTCTTCACCTATAAAAAAATAAAGTTTAATTGAAAAATAAGATGGTTTAATTAATTGGTTTATTTTGATTTATCAAAACTGATTAGTTTACAAAAATTGATCGGTTAATTAATAAAGTGATCAATTTTTAACAATAAAAATTATTAAACTAAATCAAATCAAAAAATTAAAAATCGAGTCGAAAAGTTGACTGATTTAAAATTTTCGTTTTTAAATCAATAGAATCGGTTTGATTTTATTGCTTATTTGTTTAACATATTCTTTGAAATTCTCATTGAAAATCAACAAGACATAAAATGATCAAATATACTAAAAGAAAAGAACAATGAAATAGGAAACGGAGTCATAGACACACTCGAACATGAAGCTTTCTCTCGTGCTTTTAAGTCGGAACCTATTAAGTACTCATAAGAACAAGAGCGAGACTAACAAATTCCGGACATCATTTGGTGAAATTCATCGAAATCAAGTACCCCATTTCCATCTAGATCAAAAGCTCGAATCATGGTTTCACACTCTTTCATGGAATTCAAGTCTACTAAACGATTAAGCACCTTCTGCAACCCTCTAGGAGTGATACACCCATTAATGTCCTGTGCTTCAAAAATCTTGAAAGCCCTTCTTGAAGAAAATTTAACACGAAATTACAGATTAATTTCATAATTAATCAATACAATTGATTAACCCTAAAATTGCAACATACTAGATTCAATAATTGTATGGACAAATTCCTGGAAATTATGAAACAATTGAATCCAATGTTGTTTTCTGTGAAGCAAAGTGACAGAGACATAGAGAATTGATTATTGCTATTTTAAACCCTAATCAGCAAAAACACACATACAGTTCTTAATGGGGTAACTGTATTTAAGGTCGGCTAGCAGTAGGGCCTCCTGTACACTGCAAAACATTGGCTGAACCTACCCATCATAGCAAGCCAATGAACATAGGCCCAATGACAGATTTGAGAGATAATTACCAAACCCAATTATCTTGACATCAAATTAAATCAAATTAATTGAGGTTTGTATAAAATTATGTTTATTATGCTAGTCCACAAAAATAATGACAAAATTATATCATTCTCCCACTTGAATAGCATAATCAGCATTAATGAACGATAAAAACAAATCCCCAGATTAATATATCAATATGTGGCCATAATAGGATGTTAAAGTAGAATCAATGATCTCTCAATCATAAGTCCAAAATGAGATTACAAGTACCTCAACAGTATAAAAATCAAACCCAATAAGAGTACTGATAACATATTTGCAAGATACTCATATCTTGATGACCTAAACAAAATGTGTCATAAAGAAATGCACATAAAATGCAATTCCAAACAAAATGGCCTAAGCATCCACCCAATATGCCAACTGAGATTTAACAAAATATCTCAAAATATCTCATAACAATAAAATGAGACTAGGTACAAAATGTCTCCAACAAAATGTCATATATATACAAATATTTAAACGTATTTGTGCAATATATCAATAAAGTAAATGGCAATAACAATAATAGCAACAATTATAAGTAAAAATCTTTAGACTGAATAACAAAATAGTCAAATACAATGTTACTATCAAAATTAACATAAAAGACAAACTCATACTAATCCAAGGCACAACAGTGTTTAGACTAAATAACAAAATAGTCAAATACAATGTTGCTATCAAAATTAACATAAAAGACAAACTTCTTCTAGTCCAAGGCATCAAAAGATCTAAATATACCCATGCGAGTTACATGACTCACAAAAGCCTTAACAGTTAAGCCTTCAGTTAGAGGATTTTTTACCATAAGATCGATGGGAATATGCTTTATACGAGTCTAAAACTCCTTAACCTTCTCTCTAACAAACACATATTTTGTATCAAAATGCTTCGAACGCTTAGAGTTCTTGCATTCAAACTGGGCTTCTTTCTTGATATAAGTTCAAAAGGACTCTTTGGTATAAACTTACTAGACACATGATTGAAAACATAAATAAAAATCCTTAAGGCATCTCCCCACAATAACTCTGGTCAAGTGGAGTGACTAAGCATGCACCTAACCATCTCTATAAGAGTATGATTTCGTCTCTCCGTAATCCCATTTTGTCGAGGTGTGCCAAGCAAGGTATATAGCGCCTCAATTCCACAATCCTACAAGTATTTAGCAAAAGAGTTAGGGTTTCTTCCAATTTTATCATATCGACCATAATACTCACGACCTCTATCAGATCTTATAGATTTGATCTGCTTCCTAAGTTGCAATTTAATAACATTTTTCAATGACTTAAAAGTATCTAATGATTCAGATTTCTCATGCAATAATTCAATTCAACCATACCGAGAAAAATCATCAATAAAGGTGACGAAGTACCTATAGCCTCGCATGGCAATAGGAGTAATGGGTCCACAGATGTCTGTGTGAATTATCTGTAATGTTTCCTCCTTCCTAATCATTTTCTCATTTCTTACTTTAGTTGTAAACTTTCCTTTTAGGCAATTAACACAAGTGTCAAAATCAGAGAAGTCTAAATCATGCAAAGTAGTTTCCTTAATCAACCTCTCCATTCTCTCCTTAGAGATATGTCCTAACCGTTTATGCCACAACATAGAAAATTTTTCAGCAACTCTCCCACGTTTCCTTCTAACAACAACATTAACATCATCATGTGGTTGGTTAAAACGAGAAGAATTAACAATTAGCATAAACAATCCATCACGCATAATTGCAGAACCAATAACAGCAAAATCATAGTACAAAACAATACCATTATTGATTATATGAAAAATGTATCCACAATTGTGTAAAACAGAAAATGAAATCAAATTTCTTTTTATAAAAGGCGCATAAATAGTATCTTTCAAAAGCAAATCATGTCTACTACTCAACTTCAAAGAAACTATTCATATGTGCTCAACATTAACATCAAATCCATCTCCTAGTTACACTGTCAACTTCCCTTTATTTAGTTTCCACCTGCTTTTGAACTCCTGCAATGAGTTCGTTACATGAATAGTTACACCAGTGTCTAACCACCATGAATTAGGAGGAACATGAATCAAAATTGATTCAAAACAAACAAAGATTTAAGGTATATCTTTCTTCTTTACCAAGCAGTTCTTAAACTTCTCACAGTCATGCTGCCTATGCCCATGTTCTTTACAAAAGTTGTAGCTTCCATTAAAAACAGGTTTGGGCTTCGCACCAGAACTCTCACCAGGCCCAAAAGGTAATGCAGGTTTATCATTCCCCTTCTTCTTAAATTGATGCTTACTCTGTTTGTTTCTATAAAATTTCTTCTGATCACCACTCTTGTGAGAAGTGTGATGAATACTATGGGTCTTTCCTTTCTTCATAGTATGCTTCTCTTGAATAAGAATGGAAATCAACTCATCAATGCTCCATTCATCTTTCTGATCATGATAAGTAGTCCTGAGAGCATCAAACTCAGATATAAGAAATTCAAAAACCTGTCAGATCAGATAATCCTCTCCCAGCACAACTTTCATGGCCTTCAACTTGTTATACCAATTCACAAGCTTCATAACATGCTCATGAACACCACCCACACCATCATACTTGGTCTTAGACAGCAAAGAAAAGTAATTAGACTTTTCAGTCTTATCAAATTTTTGAAAATTTTCACCAACATCCTTGAGATAATTTTTGGCATTATTAGTTTCTATGATGCTCCCTTTAATAGTCTTCTCCATTGTGTACTTGATTGTCATCAAACAGATCTTGTTAGAACGAACCCACTTATCATATTTAGCTCTATCTGCAACAGAAGACTCAGCAATGGGTTATGCAGCTCATCCTTAATGAGAGCAACATCAACATTAAAAACCGCCAAGAAAGATTCAAGGATTCAAGTCAGTCCTCATAATTAGTCCCATTCAGCTTAATCAAAGAATTCAAAGTTGGAAATTGATACAAAGCAGGGAGATTTAACAAATGTATCAACAACTAGAAAAATTGTGCAAACAACACAGCTAGGTTCTCATGCAATTGCAATCTTGCTTAAAGGTCTCGAATTACAATGCAGATTACCCAGAACATTAGATTATGCCCTAAAGCTAATATCGATAGGATATTGAAAACTTAAAGACATAATCAATGTTTTAAAAATCGGACCGGACATTGAACCGGTCGAAGGAAAGGTTTAAGGTTTAGAGGTTCAACCGGTAGTGAACCATTATCAAACCGGAATATAATAAATAAGATGAAAATTTTATAAGAACAAATAAAAATAAAATATTTTATTGAAATGAAAAATACACCAATGTTTATTATTATCTAAT
>JANITW010000006.1:3120239-3131835 GCA_027564335.1 Erythroxylum williamsii | reverse complement strand
AGTGATGTGTTATTGGCATTGAAAATGATAGAAGTTAAGTTTAGTACCTAAGCTGGAACATTGGTTTTTGACCTATTACCCTGATTTAAGGCTTTTACTATTATATCTGCATCCTCGTCACCTAATATGGTGCGACCATTACAGCTAACTCCTAAACTTTCTACCAACACCACCCCCATTGAAAACAACAATCCTACTGTCCCTATCATTGAACTTGCTCTTCCAACTAGACCCAAAAGGCAACAACAAGTATCAACCAAATTACAAGGATTTTCTTATGATATTCTAACCTCTTTAGATCTGACTCCATCTACCAATTCAGGTATTGTTCTTCCCCTTTCTTCTGTAATTTCTTATACACATTTTCTCCATCACATAATGCTTTTTTAGAAGCCATCTCCTCCATAAATGAGCCAATACATTTTTCACAGGATTCTAAAGATCCTTACTGTAACGAAGCTATGCATGCTAAAATTGTAGCCCTTGAAGCGAATGAAACCTGGACTCTTAAAGATCTCCCTCCAGGAAAACAAGCAATTGCTTCAAGGTGGGTATGCAAAGTTAAATACAAATCAGATGGCACCATTGAGCGTTTTAGCATGGTTGGTTGCCAAAGGATTCACTCAAATCTAAGGGATGGATTATCATGAAACTTTTGCTCCGATCGCTAAACTTACCACTGTTCGTTGCTTATTGGCTCTTGCTGCTATTCGCAATTGGGATTTACACCAGCTTGACATTAACAATGCTTTCCTTCATGGTGATCTCCATGAAGAAATGTACATGAAGAAGCCACAAGGATTTTGTCGCCCAATGACTCACGTTTATGTAGGCTACGAAAATCTCTATATAGTCTCAAACAGTCCTCATAACAATGGTTCACCAAATTCACATCCTTCTTAACTGACATTGTATTTACACAGTCCAAGGCTGATCACTCCTTATTAACATCACGCACCAATGTACATTTCATAGTCGTTCTCATTTATGTGGATGATATTATCATTGCTAACAATAATGATAGTGGCATTACTATGCTCAAATCCAAGCTTCATAATCAGTTCAACATCAAAGACCTTGGATCTTTGAAGTACTTCCTTGGCCATGAAGTGGCTCGATCTCCAAGGTATTGTTATTTCCTAACGTAAATATGCTTTAGATATTTTACAAGAAACAGGATTACTAGCTGCCAAATCTACCGCCTCTCCAATAGAGCAAAAACACCAATTATCAATTGACGTAGGAGATCTGTTGGACGATCTTTCACAATATCGTCGACTCGTTGGGTGCTGCTATACTTGACCATTACACGACCTAAACTTAGCTACTCTATTCAAATGCTGAGCCAGTTTTTTAATGTTCCATGACAACCTTATCTTGATGCTGCCAAAAGAGTCCTTCGTTATATCAAACATCTCCTAGCTAAGGCCTTCTTTTATCAAGTTCCAGTCCTCTTTAACTTAATGCTTACTGCGATTCAGAATGTGCCAGTTGCCCTACAATAAGACGATCCACCATAGGGTACTTTATTTGTTTAGGCCGCTCCCCTATTTCTTGGAAGTCTAAGAAACAAGCAACCAATTCATGGTCGTCCACTGAGGCAGAGTACCGAGCTATGGCGCATACAACCAGTGAATTAATATGGCTACAACATCTATTTTCAGACTTATGTGTCTCTTTTTTAACAGCCATCAAACTTTACTAGGATAATTAGTCTACCATGCATATCACGGCTAACCCGATCTTCCATGAACGTACCAAGCATATCAAAATTGATTGTCATTTCATTCGTGAACATATTCAGGCTGGGAAAATACAAATAGTCCACATTTCATCCAAAGCACAACCTGCAGACATTTTTACCAAATCTCTCGGACGTGACCAGTTCCACTTGCTTTTATCCAAGTTGGGCATTACGAATCTTCATACTATAACTTGAAGGAGCTTATCAACATTAATATCTTAATTGATCTTATTGTAAATATCTATTAATTTCCTCAATTATCTCCGTTAGCCTTGTATAGAACCAACGACTCCAATTCCCTTATTCTTCTCGTCAATTCATGTATAGCCTAATGATAACCTCATTAACTTTTTTGTAACCCTTGCTCTCTTTAAGGTTTTGAATAATAAAGTAAAAGATAGCTTCCATCCTATATTAGTTTCTTCACATAATGGATGAGTTTGATAATTGGAAAAGTTGTAGCAACTTTTTATTTGACCTAAGTGAAGCATTTGCCTCCACTAGGCAGTATGTGATTCCACCTTTGGTTGTGGTTAAGGGTTATTAGGATAATTTTGTGCCTCATATGTACAATTACATATATTATGAACATAATAAGAAATAATTCAAGTAGAATTATTTGTAATAATTGAAGTACAATTACAATAGGCTGGTATGTACTCCCACTAGGTTGTGACTCACCCTTAGTTGTAATTATGAATTATTACAATAATTACGTGTTCTATATGTATAATCACATATGCTATGATCATAATTACAATACAATATAATAACTATCATGAATCATAACTATAATAACAATCACATTTTAAAATTATATTGATACAAAATTTTGATTAAATTTTATTTTTCTATTGCCTTCTCGATTCACTAAATAATATGTGATTTTGTAGATTTAGTGAATAAAAACATAATTATAAGTTATTCAAGGATAATTAATATGAAATCATAATTATAATATTACAATGCATGTGAGCACATTTTGAAACCATATCGGTATATACCATAGTTTAAAAGTATCAAAAGAGATCCCTATCTAGAGAAGAAAGAAACATAGCAACTACATTATTGAATCAAATGAAGGTAGTTTTAGGTGAACATCATTTCAAAAGGACATGAGGAAATCGATGGAAGTGGTCCTTTACCTGCAAATGCAATGGTCTGAAAGAGATAGAACAAACCCTACTAAAAAACAAACTATACGACTAAGTACTAAAGTTTCAACCAATGAAGAAATATAATATCACCGCCAAACTCAAACTACTACGTACTGTCCTTGGATCTCTACGATGTGGAACGATGATAGTCTTCATCGTTTTAATGGGAAGTGGTCCTTTTGATGTGATGAAGAAGATGACAAAGATTAAGCTTGATCCTATCCCTTCAAAAAATAAAAGCATTAACAAAACAAGAAAAAAAATATGAAATTCTTGAACTTTTAGAATTAAAAATTTTCAATTTTGATACAACCGAACTGTATTTTATAAAACTAAGTTAATAAACATAAAAAATTTGTTTAAACTAATTAATTTTTATTTAACAATCTTTTTTCAATTAAACTTTATATTAATGAAAACTTTTTAATTTTATTTAATCAATTTTATGACTGTCTAATATTAATATGAATCTTTTAAATCTTAAATATTTTGTCATACTGGTTTAACTTTTAACCTAATTCTTAAAGTGTTGGGTTTAACTACTAATTTTGGTTTTAAAACAAACTTATTTATTGATAAATTATGCAATTTTGACTTAAAAGTAGAAGATAATTAAACAATAATCGAGCAAAAATGAGGCATACTCAATCATGTAACAATTCAATTGAATCTCTAGTTTCATAAAACATTATATAAATTGGTTAAGTTTTATAAGAAGTTAATGAAATTTGAAAATTTTATAAATTCAATAAGATATATAAATAAAAAATTTAAACAAAAATTACAAATAAATATTTTGTTGCACATTAAATTAATTTTGATTCAATTAGTTGGGTGTTATGCTTGGATGAATCTGCCTAACTAATTAGTGAGATGTCTCCACAATATCCTATGATGATTTGACAGATTCTGGTGGCAATTAAGAGACATTGGTCCGACATGTCTTAATCACTACTTAATGGTGGTGACCCAAGAAAATTACGTCTTGCCACTCAAGAAAAGAACAGAACGCAAGCCAGTGGCGTTGGGGAAGCTGCTCCATAATACGTTATCGTTTTAGTTAGAATCTTAAGTGAACAGGTAAAACTTAAATTAGGTTTTAAGTTTTTTTGTTTTTTGTTTGTTGTTTTTGATTAAAGGGAAAAAGATACAGTTTACAAAACAAATCGGGAGAAACGAACGCCCAACTGATCTTCAAGGAAGATAGAATGACACCCACTGGGGGGTGGTATCTAAAAAAGTACATCTAATGTCGAACTACACCGCATAGCTTGCTAGCCAGTTCGTACAACGATTACATTCCCAGTAGATGTAGCAATGCGTAATGGTCCAGTTTCGAGAAAACAGTCCCCGAATTTCTTGAACAAGAGGATTGAGTATGATAGACCGGCTCCCCTCAAATGAGAGTAGAGTGAGCACCGCGATCGAGTCTACTTCGAATTCGATCCGACGATAACCGATATTAAAATTTTTAAAATTTAGTAAATTGAGTAAATTTTATATTATAGTATTATAAAATCGTTCAAAATCTAATAAAATTAAAGAATTTAAAATATGATTGAAAGAGATTGTTTATGCTTATGAAAAATTTTAAATTTTAATTAAAATATTATTATTTAAAATTTAATTAATTTATTTTAATTTATAAGATTATGCTAATTAATAAATTGATTAATTTTTAACAATAAAAGTTATTAAAATATATCGAACATAAACATGAAAAATGAACTAAAAAAATTACACTTTTCAAATTTTTTACGTTAAATTTGGTTATATTTTTTAAGCCAATATTGATATCTAAAGTATGCAAATCAAATGCTACTGACATCTAATATTGATATATGATTAAATAAATGCAGTGGAAAATTAAATATACGGATCTGTAAATAAATGTGAAGGTCTGGTCGGTCAACAATGGAGGGGGAGACTGAAGGCCAAAACTTGACATGCTGGCAAGCTTGACTTCTACTCTTTCAAGGAAATACACTACGAAGCTTCCTTCTCTATTTAATATGAAATTCATCACTAGAACTCGAATACACGGATTTTTAAATTATTTTCCTTAGAATAATAAAAGATCTGGAAATTTATTTTCAGAAGTAAACGTTAATTTTTTTATGAATTATAAAAATAATTTAGAAACTAAGTGGCGTTCTGGAAATTTATTTTTAGAAGTAAATATTAATTTTTAGAAATTATAAAAATAATTGAAAAACGAAGCAATGATCTAAACATTTACTTTCAGGAGTGAATGTTAATTTTTTTAGAAATTATTAAAATAATTTGAAAATTAAGGTTTCAATTATAGCCCGAACTTTAGAAATAAGCAATAAAATGCTCAAATTTTTAATATTTTTTAATTCTAACCTAACGTTAGTGTTCCCGTTAAGATTGTTAATGTGACTTGTCACATGTTTCAGAAACTTTAACTATTAATACACGTCATCCAAAATTAACACAACAAATAAAAATTAATGAAACAACATCGTTTAATTACATAATTAAAATGACGTCTTCGTTTAAAAATGAACTAAATCAGATTATACAACTCCGATAATCTTACGCTTTGGTTTTAGTTTTTCCTTTTATTTCAATTTGTTCTTTCGACACCTTCATCTTTTGATTTTCAGATTATGCAACTTTGATGTCTTTACACTGAAGACATCAAGAGAACAAACTAAAAACGAAAAGTTTACTGGTGCAATATGCTGTAATGCAAGAGTAGTTCGAAGCGTCAGAAGAATAAGCATAAAACAAATGATTGAGAGCATCAAAAAAACAACAAATAATGTCGGCCTAAAATTACAAGTTTGAACATTTTATTGTTATTTTTTGAAATATAGGCTATAATTAAAAAATAATATTTTAAATATTTTGTTACTATTTTTTTAATTTTAAATTTTAATTAAAAAATTGACATAATTTTGAAATTTTTTGATAATGAACTCATTAATTTTTGAGGCTTTTACTTAAGAAATAAGAGAGTGGAGGCCAAAATTAGGAGTAGGGCCCACATGCCTTAGACTTTATTAAGTTTCTAAAACCGGATGATTGCCGTACGTTGCAATTGTCCCTTAAAACGCGTGCCACGTGTCACACTGGTGATTCATCTAAGATATGCAGCTATTTCTGTCTACCGACAGTCTGTTTTCTCTTTTGCAATTATTCTATTATATATATATATATATATATAACTTTTTTATAATACCTTGTATTAATCGAAAATAGCCCTTTTATTAAATAAAGATAAGTCATATCTCGCACTTGAATGAGATTATAATTTTATATTGATAATATGTATATATCAAAGAAAAAGTATAAACCATATAAAATAAAAATAAAAAATTATTATCGGATGATCATTTTGAAGGTCCTATTTTCGATACCCTAAAATTTTAAAATACATCTAAATTCTCAATATTTATTAGGCAGGTAAAATATAATTCATTTTCTCCTCTTTTTTTTCAATATTAAAATACGACTGTGCACATGTCAAAATATTTTGAAATAAAATATTTTGAAATATAGTCAAGACTGAATGATCTCACATTAGGACTGGTTGCTTTTGTTTTTTAGTAAGTAATTCGCAGAAATAGCTGGCATGCATGATTGCATGACATGGGGATGATTGATGAGCACTGCATTTGGCAAGTGGCAGCAAAGTGTCTGCTGTTATCCTCCCTTCCATTGTTTTCCAGCTTTTTCCCCATCTCATAACGACAGGTCGATTCAATAGGAAGAAGATCTTCAGATTCACCACTTAATACTATTCTTTTGGATTAGATTGAAAAAGTGACGGTGTGTCTAAGCTAAGGAGTGGCTTAAGCAACAAACCCAAGTTTATCTTTCTACAGCCTTTGGTCACTTTACTGAGAAAATATCACTTCCACTTGAAGAAAGGGAAGGTTGATCCTTTGGGTCCAAGTTTAGAAATTGGTTCTTGAAAGGGAAAGAAGTGCTAATATGTTTATATATTCTGCTGATGAAGAAAGCTTACTGAACTAAAATGGTAACATTTCTTAATCCAATTCTGCGGAGCAGATAATACCATAGTTAGGTACTTGGTGATTACTTACAGAAAGATCAGCTTCGTCCAGTCTGCCATGTTGAATACAGAACAAACAGAAAGAAAACAGAAGAGCGAAAGCCAGAGATTTATTAAACAAAATATCGATTTATGGAACAACTCAAAACCGCAGATTTTACGATTATACTAAGATTTAATACATATAACCGAGACATGTAGATTTCATGTCTTCTGTTCTTCTGGGGTTGTCTTCCGGATTCTCTCATTATTATTGTTATTGTTTCTTCAGAACTGAAAGATTAAGTCTTTTTTTTCTGTTTTAATACAGGCAAGAATTAAAAGTAGGAAAAGGGTTGAAAGTATATAGACACTTGTATGATAATCTACAACCTCATACCTAAAACTCTATACTGTAGTTGCTTCTTAAACGATACACTTCCATGTACTTTTGTCTTTGAACCATTCTCAGGAATCCAAAGAAAATGGTGTCTGCAACAGATCATATGGAGCCCAGAGAGCATCCAAAGGACATGGTCTGTTCGCGTCAAGCCTTGCCCATGGTTTGCCTTTACCACTCCAGTGCAAGAGACTAACAGGACCAGGATGCAAATCCCTGCATAATCCTCTATAATTGTCTCCACCAAGTCCATGTTGGTTCCATCTATGATCAACTGGCACAATATTGCCTGCAAAAACTAGCAAAAATGGAGGTAATGAACCCAAGTCGTAGATTCTCATTCTCTTTTGAAGCTCCATCCATTCTTCAATCTTAGTTGTGTAATCACCCTCTCTCCATCGATCAAGATCAATGACCATCACCCCGGTGTTAAAGTAACAAGCTTTTCTGTCCGCAAAAGTTAACGACAAAGAAGGGTTTGACCAAAAAGTTGGCGTGAAATATGAGGTGAAATTCGCGTTGCAGTACTCTGGAGCTGCAAGAACCGACTTGTCCCCAAGTGGGGTAGCAGCCAGTTTCGCAATGTCGTCGACGAGGACAAGGTCGGAGTCAAGGTACACGATTCGTCGGACACACAAGGGAAGAATATTGGCCAAGTAGCTGCGAGCATAATTTAGAGGGCAATCCAGAGCTGAACGTATAGAAGTAGAGATAAGCCTTGAGACGGGGGAGTCTTGGAAAGTGTAGACTCGGAATTTGAGGTAAGGGAAGGTGGACGAGACGGTGGCGCGTAGATGTGACGCGTTGGCAGAGGCAGAGGCAGAGGCGACGAAATGGAAAGCTATGTTCTGGGGACAAGACGAGTGCTGCAAAACAGAGAGGATTGCTGCTAATGAGCCGCGGATGTAGGCAGCGTCAAGGGTCATTGCCACGTGAACGGCATGATCGGAGCAGAAGATGTTGTTGTCACCGTCAGATGAATCTGAGTCAGGCTCGGGGTCATCTTGATCGATGGTAGGACAATCTGGGGAGTTGTAGAACTGGGGGGCTTCTTTGAATTGTTGACTAATAGTAGAAATAGCGCAGGTTGTCAGGAAGACATGGAGAAAAAGAAATGTAAAGAACGTTGTTAGTTTATGGAATGGAGAAAATGGCATGATGGGTTGCTATTTGAGTTGCAGAACAAGAGAGGACTAAGAATGGAAGGGTGTGTCTGCGTGTTCTGAGCTTTTATGTGTGTGTAGGAGCAAGGAAATGGGGTCTCAGGCGCTTTTATTACGTCACCAAAACACGGTTTTGATTCAGAAAGAGAGGAGATACTAGAGAGACTCTGCTTTGGTCAAGTTCTGAGAATAGTTGGAATCCCTTTTTAAACAATATTTCCAATTTATTTTTTACCCAATAAAAAATTTATTTTTTATTTTTTTTATTTTTTTTTGGTGAGATTGATCCCCATAATAAGGTGATACATCTCTCTCCACCATTGCTTGCTATGAAATTGAAAAGGATAGTGCACATTTCTCTTTAAAGAAGAGAGGTGATTTTGGCCTTTGAAGGGAGTGGGAATTGGCACATTTCTCCTACCAACTTTGGAACTTAGGCAGTAAATGCGAGAAAAGATCCTCTGTCTAATATTATTCTGTCTTATTCTGTCTCATAGAATCTTAACTATTTATTTTGTAAGACCTATACGAGACTCACATAAATGCATGACTGAGATTTATTGGACACAATAACACAGTATAATATTGGACAGATGATTTAAACCCAGTAAATGTTATCTTTATAACATGTTTATTCTCAGAGATTCCTGTCTCAAATCACCCTCTTTGACCAACCTACCATACTCAGAGACTCCTGTCTCAAATCACCCTCTTTAACCAACCTACTATGCTCTTCCAAAGTCATTAGTAAGAGGGATCTCTTTTGATTTATTAGCATTAAATCAAATAGGAAAGGATACAGTCTGGTAAATAAATCCAATAAGTTATTATAATAAAATATTTAGGCTAAATAAAGAAGTATTTAATAAATAAATATGTATTTGCTATGCAAAAATTGAAAAAGGAGTCCTTGCTATTCATTTACTTGTTTTCAAGGAAAGAAAAATAACCCGTACAATTGAGCAATCTTGGAATAAGTTGAACCATCCCACTCTATGAAAATCATGTGGGAGCGACCAAAATATGTAGTTCTGTCATCAAACATTTCTGCTAATTATATATTTTAGAGAACCTCTCTCCTTAGACCTCAGTAACATAATAATGTGTTCTTGTATTGAGAGCAAGCAACCAGTAGTTTCAAGTTCAATCAAATTTTTCATTATTTTTTTTATTTAACAAGAAAAAAATAAAAAATCAAATTCTGAAAAATAGCACGTCATCCGCATCTTTGCGAAGCAGCTCCTGGATGCCAACTGGCAGCTCCGGAAGAGTATAAAGACTCATTATTTTTCCGGAAGATTTTCCATTATTGTTGAAAGAGATGTTTAACTTTAACTATGTTTACATTTTTGCAAGTCAACAATTGATCATGTTTTTATAAAGGACATCGAGATATACAGATGCCTAATACATTTTAACACAACTGATTAATTTGAAACCGGTCCGTTAAGAAATAATTGATAGTTGTGGTTTTGTAAATGATGCATATAAACAGTTAATTGATCAATGACCTACTAGGAGGTTGTGGACAAGCCTCTCTAAATACAAACGAATTGCATCAAAACCTCTTCTTCCTTTTGTGCATTGCAGTCGCATTTCTGTCTTCACGTGTTTTGTTAGGACTCTTTGTCTTAAAAGATCTAACAAACAGTAAACACAGAAGTCTAGCACGCCACTGTTCCTCTCATCATCCTAAACACGTTTTATGTCTTTCTTTGTTTTTGGTCTTTGACGAGAGTATCTAACGACGGATTTAGTGACTAATCTCTTCATTATAAGAAGGCATCGCATAGGGTGAGACAGTTAATCTAAGAATTTAAGGCTGCTCTATACTTAAAGTTATAGATCGAACCCCTGACCTTTGGTTAAGGGTGGATGAGTCCCTTGCCACTCAACTACACCCTTTGAGTTTATTTTTATTTATCTTTTAGTCTTTTGTTGACCGAAATACATTAAATCTCTTATATTTTTTACTTTATTTCATTATGTTCTCTATTTCAAAAATAAAATAATTTTAAAAAAAATTATATTTTAATCATTAATAAATAAAAAAAGAAAAAATTTACTGAAAATATTATTGTCTTGACGTATGTACTTCATTGCTGTTAATTTATAGAAACAATGTAAAAAATAAAATTAATTTATGAAACAAAATTTGAAAAAATATGCCATTTTTATGTTTTATAGATAATTTATAGTTTTATAAAGTAAAATAGAAACATAAAAATGATTATTTTTTATTTGATTATTGTTATTTTTTTAAATTTTGGAACCCAAATCCAACTGTCTAAAGGTACTCGATCAGCCTCGTTTTTATTTTTTAAAAATTTTGTTTCATAAATAAATTTTCTTTATTTATTACTTAAATTTTTATTTTATAAGTTTAAGTTTCAATCCAATTTTTAAAATATTGGTTTTAACTCTATAATCCACAGTGTAAAACCTTATATAACACTTTAAGAAAGTGCTCAATACACGTCGTTTTAATGTTATCAATCTGGACAATAAAAGATAATTTCTTAAGTAACAAAAGTTCATATAGGACAAATCTACAGGGCATGTCTTAACGTCATGATAGGGCATCTAAATCAGAATAACTACTCAGATATATATAATAAGGCATGAAGCCCATCACCATGTCATATCTAGCAGAACTTATGAAACCAAGTACTTGAACACAGAAGCAGGACTAAGAACAAAGAACAAAGAACCTTTGCCAGGAACATTGTCAACAACCTAGGCGTGTGCGTGTGTGTATATGTTGTGTCTTCGTGATTGTTTATGGATAAGGCAAGAGCTTTCAGAGGCAGAAGACAGTGTTTCGCAGGGTTTAATAATATATGAGACTTGAAGCTTACAATCCTGAATTCCTGATGCTTACCGACTCCTCCTCCTGGTCCTAGACCTGACCCACGAAGCCGAAACGTGTTAGTCATGAGGGTAATAAATGGTGAGCACTGAGCACATGTTGAAGACCCTTGTCTTGTCTACATCCCAAGCCATTAAACACTCTTCCTAGTTCCCAGCCTTCTGTTACGAATATCGTATCGAAATTAAAATCGGAATGAGTTTTAATGGGGTATTATGGGATTATTTTAGATAATTTTT
>JANITW010000006.1:3078942-3103225 GCA_027564335.1 Erythroxylum williamsii | reverse complement strand
AAAAGTTCTAAATTTGAACTTCTTCAAAAGTTGTATTTTAGCTTTCAAAAAATCCATTTCTATGAAAAAAGTGATTTTGAATTTTACAATTAAACACTCATTTTTTTAAAACAAATTTTGCAGTGAAAAAAATCTCTATTTATCCTCTAAAAATTGAAACAAACAGACATTAAGCTTGATAAACACTCTTAGGAGTAGTAAGATCAGCCTTGCCTAAAATCAATAAGTTAAATTTAGGTTAATCGCCTTTTAAGTGGGTCATAAGTTCAAAATTTAATAATTTTACTTTCTTATCCAAAAAATTAGATCAGACATAATAGAGTTGAGCTCAGTCAATATATCATGGTTTATCTATTACTTGGGATCATAATTACCGCAAGTTGATTGTAGAGTCTGACTCACTTGAAGCGATTAATCTTACCAAGGGCGCATGCCTTTTATCTCATCCTTATTTGACCATTGTTGCAAACATTCGACGACTCTTTAGAAGAGCGTGGTGTTGCTCTCTTCAACATACACTCAGAGAGGGAAATTAAAGTGCAAATTTTCTAGCTAAACAAGGGTCTTCTGGCTTTTCACATTGGACTCTTTAAGATTTTCTTAGGACTCTGTTTTTAATTCATTTTAACTTGTGCTTTGAAATGACGGTGGGTTGAACTTGACTATTGGAACCAATGAGTCCTTCTAGAAACCTTATGATGGGGGGCTCTCAAAATGCACCTTTCATTAATTGGGAAGCAACTTCATTGAAAAGTAGTAGTACAGTAGTATACAACAGGTCAACATTCTAATTTGTTCCAGCCTTTCATTTCTCCTGGCGGACCACTCCATACCATCCCAGCCGCCAAAATCTCTCTTCCTATACTTTATTATTCCCTTGTTTAAGTATACGTAATTCAATTATATAAATGACACATACAAGTAATATACAAAATTTCATCTCAATTTAATAATTTTAAAATTAGTTCACATGGTCAACGTAGCATGTTCTCAATCATTGTGACAAACACGAAATCTGCCTTTTAAGTCAATCAATATCATTTAACTTAATCGAATCAATATCATTTTTACTAGTATTAGATCTTCTGTATTCAATTTTTAATTATTAATATTTGATATTCTTGTATCTAGAAAATATATTTCTATATTATAGTTTTAATCTTCTATTTGTAAATTATTAAGATGTGAAATACTTTTTAATTTAAATAATTTTAATAATTTTCCAAATACTTAAATTTTTAATTTTTAATTTTTAGAAAAATATCTTTTTTATACTTCATTTAATGATATGAATATTAGTAACGATCAATCAAATATTATAAATATGACAACTTAACTCAACTCAACTCTTAAATTTAATAAAAAGTTAATCAAATTTAATTTAAATCCGTAAATTAAGATAATTATAAACAATTATTAATTTAAAATTTTTTAATTAATGATTAAGAAATTTAAGAAAAAGAAGTTTTGAAAAATTAAAATTTAGTTCTATCGAATTCTGGTGGGGCTGGGCGCTGCTGCTTGGATCCATATGATTGGTTGATTCAGTGTTGATGATACCTGCAAAACAATAAAGGCGCACCGGAGGTTGATTTCCGGTAGGCCCCTCCGACGGTCAAGTCAACTTTTTGTTAGAGTTTTTGGTAGCTAGTGAGTAGAGAAAAATAGAGTTATGGAAATCGTACCTTTTTCATGATGAGGTAATGAATTTATATGATTAATATCTGCAGGAATTAGGTCAAACCTTAAGGGATGGGTCGATCGACCCATGCGTCGTTTTGCGTCTGAATTTAGGCCTAGAATTTAGGCCTAGCACGATCGACCCAACCAACATTTATTAAAAACAGTCTAAAATTTTAAAGGTTTGGTGGTCTTCTAAAATAACCTTTGGACCTCTTATGCTTACTTACTTACTTCTGGATGACTGACTCTCTCATCTTTCTTCTTCGAGATTCAGGTGTACATCGACTTTAATTCTTCTTTTCGACGTAATTCATGTGGTGGAATGGATAATGGATTCAGTGCATTTCGCTTTTATTACAAAGACTTGAGCCTGAGTCAAAGTCATATCAAACTGGGTTTAAGATCAAATCGGCCTTAGCTTAATTGTCAAGCCTAATTCACAATCTGATGGGTTGGGCTCTTAAAAATCCAGCTTACGGACTGTTTTGTATGTCCATTATCAGAATCGTGGGCCAGGGAACACACCCACTAAACAGAGTGCACAAAAAAGCACGTTCTTTGATATCATTCTATACGATAAAAATCAGAACTTTTATATATATATATATCGGTTGTTTACAAAGGGTCTTAAGAGGATCCTAATTATAAAAAAACAGCTTTAAATCATCCACTTTCAGATTAATCTTTGCTTGAGTTAGGTAGGTTTCTTGTAGGAGATAAAACTCTAACACCAAGTTTTAAACGACTACATAAATAAAAACGGTTCGAACCTACAACTTCACTTAAGTTAAAAGAGCCCCTTATTTATTTCGTTGACAAGGTAAGAAGTAAATGACACAAAGAAGAAAAGGAGTACACGGCACCCGACGGATGTACGATCAAAGAAAGTAGGACCTAGCGCAAAATTCTCAGCGTAACTCGCTAATCAATTTGTACAGCGGTTGCTCTCACGGTAGATGTGGGGATGTACCACCGTCTAATTGCACGTGAACAATTCATGAATTCCTTGAACCAGGCTATTATGGACCGTGGACCGGTTGACCGAAGAAGAGATGAGCGTAAAGCCACGGCCGAATCTGCTTCTAACTCAATTCGTTGAAAACCGAGATTTTAAGCAAATGTGAGCTCTATATACATCCTCCAAAGTTCTGCCGCCACCGAAAAGTACCAGTCGAGATTGTGAATGATACCGCCAAGCCAGTCACCAGAGAGGATTGTTAGCAATGCATAAGTAGACTGCTTTAGTTGTTAGGCCTAACACTGAACTCGAATTGTTAAGACTACCAATGTCGTTGATACGATCGCTGACGGCCTCATGGCATGCCATCGTCGTCTTAAAATAATATTATAAGAGTAAATAATATTTTTTAAGACAAGAGAGTTAAAATAAATAATGAAATCATTGGATGAAGAAGTAGAAACTAAAAAGAAAGGTACAGTAGTTAGTCGTCATTGAACTCACCTTAAAGACAAGATGGATGGTTCAATTGTCGTCATCATCCAGTTTGGTTGGAACCATATTTGACGAAAACATTTACCTGATGTCTTTGCGTGTGTTAGGTTTGATGACGACGCTTGCATAATCTTATGTCTTTTGCTGGAATCGAACGAAGACTACTTTGGGTTGGTTGAACTGAAAGTTGAAACCCGTCTGATTCACCGACCCACAACACCTCTCTGTTATTTTTTTGTTACAAAGGGGGCAGAAAAAACTAATCAAAAAACTAACATAAAAAAACTAATCAAAAAACTAACATCTTACTAGTGCAATGTTTTATATTACAAAATTCCTCACGTGTCATGGTAAATGAGCTTTATAACGACCGTCAGAGGCTTATAAAGTATATGTAAACCTGAGTCGGATAAAACTGCGAGAGAGGCCAACCTATCGGTACAGTAATTTCCTTCGCGATATACATGCTGAAATTATATCTCTCAATCTCGGTGGATTAAACCATAGGTACTTACCACCAAAAAATTATCTTCAGACGAAACTATATTGGAAGAAAAAAGAATGTTAATCACCTCTAATGAATCTACTTTTACAAAAACTCGTTTATATCCAAGAGTTCATGCCAGTGTAAATCCCAAGTGGACTCTTCAGAGTTCATCAGCTAAAGGGGGAGCCTCTTCTAATGTGCAATAGAAATCCACCGTACGACGGATTCTAACAGTTCTTAGATAATCCTCCAACTGTAACAATGTTGGGTCCTTATTTAACCGCTCCATCTGTATTTAGCTTGATCTAATTCTCCGTCAATTTGGTCCAACCAATGTTTTGTTACGTTTTTAACATCATAAAAAAGTTAAATAAAGGCAAAAAAGGCATTTTCGGTTCTTGTTATGCGAAAATTGTCATAGTTGACCAGACGTTAATCTCTTGCTTGAGACCTTAGTAATCCAAATCCCTTTACTACTACATTAAAGACCTACAAGAAAAAGAGAGAGTACTTTGTTTTTATACATTCCTCTGTATAAGTTATCGTATTGCAATTTTAAGATATATAGATAATTAAGAATGTTAACTCAGTTATACCAAATTACGGTAATGACTGGCATTATGGTGTGCATCCAGTTTTGTAATTCCTTGCACTCAAAAAGTAGAATTGTCCATTCTAAACTTGTGAGGAAATTAAATTACGGTTTAATCTTACTTAGTTTATCAAAAAAGTAGCCTATTATTTGGTGTATACAAGGAATCATTATATTGGATAAATTTCTACACTGTTATTATCGAGATTTGAACTTGAGACCTTACGCTTAACTTCTTTTTTGATAACTAATTGAGTTACTCGAGCTGGCTAACAAAATCTACCTATTTCAGTTTTTTAATTCCTAAAATAAAAAAGACGAAGAGCTAACAAAATCTTGTTCAATCATTTTTGGTATTCCTCCCCAATCCAATAGGATTGACTAGCAATTTTAGTCGAAGAAGAGGAGAAACCAAAATTGGTAATGGAAATATACGAACTTAAGGAGTGAATCTAGCGTGACATTGGGGAGTTGTGGAAGCACGTGCAAGTTTAACCACCATAGGAAGTGCGAAAGTGGGAAGTTGTGAGGTGATGTCTGCCATGTGAGGACTCACCATTTCTTAACCTGTTTCGATCAATATTCACAACGCCATTCCTTTCTTCATTAATTCGTACCCTGGAGTGGCATGTGAGTTGATACCATTTTCTGCAATGATCCAGCAACCCTTCTGCTAAATTCCTGTGTTGCATCCAATTTCTTAACCCTCCTCAAGACCCGTTAACCTTGGCAGAGGAATCTTTTCCTTTAGTTTTCTCTTCCATTTCCCATGTTAGTACACAACGTTTCAAACACAAACTCTTGAAATTACATGTCTTTAAGAGTACATTTGGGACGTATAGAGTGAAACTAACACAAAGGGAAAAATGCATGGGAGATTGTAATATCAACTTTTACTTTGTAATATAATCACGCAAAGGTTGCTCCAAACTTGCATGGTTGTTCTGAATTTATCTATAATTAGTCATGAAAAGGAAGGGCCACTTAATAAGTTGCTTAAACATGATGAAACACTCATATCTAGTAAGATAATAATTACTGTCAGATGCTTAGAAAGAGAGCTCTGAATCTTGTAACGATCATGAAAAGATAGGACATTTAGTACATAAGTAGATCCAAAGTTCAAAACCTTTCTATAAGTTACTTCAGAGTCATAACAACAACTACCAACCTAACCATCCTATTGTCTTCTTTATTCTCAGTTCCGAAGTTCCACTCTCTTCCTTTCATCTCCTTCCTGATCCAAGAACCAAAAGACCAATAATGGCAGTTGGCTCCTGGTGTTATCTTCTTATGCTTCTATTCTCAATAGGTACTTACCAATATTCATGCACAACTGAATGCAGTTTCGGTCTGCAGAGTTCTAGGATAAAACACGCAATTCCTGAAGTATAATGTTGCAGTTTCAGTTGTTCTCATCGTTCCATAAGTATCTGATACTTCCATTTCGCAGATTGTTATTTATATTTTTAGAATATGGAAATTTTAGTGGCATCAACTTCTTCATCTGTTCTCCGAAATTTGATAAGCTAATTGTTTTCAACTCAAAACACTCGCAGGAAACATAGTTAACGCAACGGTCTTCACTCTCCAAAACCTCTGCACCTACACAATATGGCCTGGAACCCTCTCCGGCAACAACGCCGCCACTCTAGGAGACGGCGGTTTTGCATTGCCACCGCAGTCTTCCGCCCAATTCCAAGCACCACCAGGTTGGTCAGGCAGGTTCTGGGCACGAACCGGTTGCACATTCGACGACTCCGGCGCCGGCAAATGCATCACAGGAGATTGCGGAGGCACCCTAAAGTGCATCGGCGGCGGCACTCCTCCGGTGACATTAGCAGAGTTCACTATCGCCACAAACCCTAACGACAAAGACTTTTACGACGTGAGTCTCGTAGACGGTTACAACGTTGGCTTAGGTGTGAAGGCAGTGGGTGGCATTGGTAACTGTCAATACGCGGGTTGTGTGGCGGATCTTAACGGTAACTGTCCCGAAGAGTTACGGGTCAACGATTTGGGTTCGGTTGTTGCTTGTAAGAGTGCTTGTGCGGCGTTTAATGCTCCGGAGTTTTGTTGTACCGGAGACCATGCGACTCCGGATACTTGTTCGCCGTCGCAATACTCGGCGATGTTCAAGAATGCGTGCCCGACGGCGTATAGTTATGCTTACGATGATGCTTCAAGTACTTGTACTTGTTCCGGGTCGGATTATTCGATAACGTTTTGTCCTACCGGGTCCGGATGACTTGCCAATGTCAATGTTCTTCTTTTTTGATTGCTGACTTGTTCCGTTTAAGTGAATGATATTTTCAATTCAAAAGGTTCGTATTTTCTCGTAATCATGCATTTTCAGTCTCACTAAACAAAAATCCAAAGAAGGGCAGACTTCAATTTTCCCAGAATTTAGACTTTCTATGAAATGCTAGCATTCATATCAACAGCAAATATCATATTGATCCTGCAATTTACTTAACTACGTTCATATCAACTGGAATTGTCATTCATGACTTGCATAACAGTGTAAAGTTAACAGAATTAACAAAAAAGCTTTAAATAAAAGAACAACAAAAACTTGATGATTCTGAAATTCTGATACTTTCAAGGCCTTCGGCCAAATGTTTGATCACTTCACTAGTCAACAAGCTTTCTTCCTTTTGTTTTTTTCCTACAATCCACTGTTCTTTTCAACTTCCTTTTAAAGCATACATTTCCAAATTCTCTACAAGTGGCTTTCATCTTTTAAAGCCAACTCTCACCCCAGTTCTCTTAAATGGACATTTGGGATGAGCACCAGGAAGACCTACACCTAAGAGCACAAATACAACTGCCCACCATTTTTTTCCTAACAAAAGGGCCGTAGCAAGATTACAAGCAAAAAAAAAATTATGCAGATAAGAAAGATTAAAACATAAAAGGGTAAAGATAACTACAATTGCCTATATTTTACAGACGTTCGCATGTTCGAAGTGTTGCTTGAAAATAAGCTACTCCGCAACCGATTGAACCATGAAGCTTTTATATCACCGGAGCCTGTGCATTGGCCGTCACCTTCTTCCTCACTGCTGAAGAGGGTTTGGTCTGAGCAGTCAAGCGATGCTCCACAGGCTAAATTATAAGACTGACATGCAGAATGGCACACTCGAAGCCTGTTATCGCCATCTTTGTCACACTTCTGGATTGAGATCTGGCATGTAGTAACAATAATTGTCAAGGCGTGTTAAAGAAACAATCATCATGCATAAGGAAAATGTCAGAAGGATGTAAAGCGAAAGCCTGGGAACAGAATTTACCCAGCAGGCCAGCCGCTTGGCCGCCATATCACAGTAACTGCTACCGAATATATTAAATAATTTCCGGGCACCACTTGGGAACAAGCGATGATAGTTGGGCATGACTACAACTTCCTCCAGCTGCTGAAGTATGCTCGGTTCACTAGGTGCACAGTGTTGACCAGACATGTCACTCTCCAACACATTTTTGCAAACTGAGAGACTTGAGAAAAGCATGGAGCTGTTCTGGCAAGTGTAACCAGCATAATCTGAGCAACGGAATTCACAAACTCCATTGTCACAGACTCCACCATGGAGGCTGCACTGTTCATCACAAACAGCTGTATATAGTACCACAAGAGCAATGTCAGAAAGGGAATAGCAACTTTTACGAGAAGGTAAATTAAAAGGTAACGTGCATGTCTAGAAGCATTATCTGCTTAAACTATCATAAAGAGTAAAGTTTGGAAGACAAGCGCCAACGATCATCAATATCAATAATAGATAGCTGCAGTAAAAGATTTAAGAGACACAAATACAACTTGCATAAACATTCTATATTCAATAGTAAATTACAAGACTTCCCATATGTTATGGAAATGCTAATATTCCCAGACCTACTCAAACCATTTCTAATAGTGTTCTGGTCCTTTCTAGAATTAAAAAATGTACTAAGACCAACCCGACTATAACTCTCCGCCACAAACATAATTGGGTCCAATGAAGTGATGTATCAGTTAAAAATATCATAAAAAGAACATATGATTAAGGAGAAATATTCCTTTTAACCGTACATTAGAGAAAATAAACATTTTTAATTACCTGTTGAGCAGTCAATACCAGTATAGCCATTATCACATTTACAGACACCATTTGAAAGACACTTGCCACGCCCATTGCAGTTGGCAGGGCAGGAACCTGATAAGGGGATTTAAATAAACTATATCTTCAGTCCAATTAAAAAGAAAAGAAGTATGTTTCATAAGAAATAAGCTTGAACTTTAAACTAAAAAGTGATTGTTAAACATATCAATAATAAGCAAGTAGAAAATCAAAGAATGGGTGCAATAGCTTACGTTTACTACAATCACGACCATGAAATCCAAGGAAACATTTACACCATCCATCTACACAATCTCCATTATAATTACATGAGCTGGGGCATTGTCCTGATACAGAAAGTGAGCCTATGCTGCAGAGCTCATGGTAAGCAGGGCAAATCAGCTCACCTACATATGGAAAAAGAAAACAACAAGAACATAAACATGAATGATTTTGCAAAGCAACACAGCTTAATAGATTAAAACCCATACACACCATTAAAGCCAGGGAACTGAACAGGTCCACCAGCTTCAGGACACACTTTCCAAATACCATCCACAGCAACCTAAAGGAACAAGATCCAAATCAAAAGGATCATTGCATGGATAGTTTCAATTAATTTCCTCATAAAAGGAGGACTCCTTCAAGAAACTCTACTTATGCATTTTATAAATCACACTATCGCACCCAAGTCGCAATAAAATGAACAAAAACTTCAAAGCATACCTCAAGAGAGTTGTTCACACATCTGTGCTGATAACAACCATTTCCTTGGTTCATGGAACCTCTTACAAACCCAGTCCGTACAAGTGATGAGGCCATACATCTGTATAAAGTACTATTTATCAGTATCAAGGTCCATATCAAGGAAAAACTACTTATCAGCAAATTTTACTCAACAGTCTCGAGAAAGCTGTAAAAAGTCTCACCTGGAGCTACTCCCTCGTACTTCACCCAGCATTCTGTCAGGTGCCCGGGCACTGTTGGTGTCTGTGCATGATCCATCAGAATATGCCACAAAGTAAGTACAATAATCAGCCAATGAGGACTGCCCACCTGCAACAACAGAAGAAGAAACATGAATACACTAGTACTCTTGTTGACCCTTTTTATCACAACATAATAAAGAAATGGCAATCTCAAAGTAAAAAAGCAGTGCAAAGATCCTAAAAGGAAAAACCAAAAGTCAAAGCACATATTTCATTTAATTCCAAAAGACAAATCAAAGTCTACTAGCAGTCTACATCATCAAGCCAAATGAGGATCTTCTGAAAACATAGCGATAAGGGTTTGTAACAATCAACCAAACCAGAACCATAGTTAAGGGCAATTAAGTTATTCAGTGGGAAGAATATAAAGAAAAACTGAAACCATCATGTAGAGATGGTCCAAATCACAACACATAATGGGTCTTACTCATAATAATCAAACAATGAAAAGTTTCTAAACTCCAGAAGCAAGAATTGATAGACTTGCACAGTCACAAGACTCAATTACAGTAAACAAAAGAAGTTTCATTCTAAATAGAAAACCTTTATTTGCTTGTGGAAAGTAGCGGGCCCACTGAGGGAGATCTCCACTATAACTGATAATTGGACAGTAACCTTCTGCCTCCCTATTGTAAGTACAGCCAGACAACTGAGTTGTATTGCAATGATACGCCCCCTTCCAGAAATTGCAAGGAGAAGTAACGAATTCAGTTCCCTGATTGCGACCCCAATCAAGACGTTCAGCCATGCTATAATTAGCCTGGTACCATCCACTATCTTCCAGTAATGCCAAGGTCATTTCTGAAACAACAGATCTTGTATCCACAGATCCAGTCATGATCTCATTCATCAATAGCCTTTTCTCCCAATGTGACCCTGCAGGCAAATCAAGAATAAGCCACAAAGTAGACCCTTATAATAAGTTGGCACAACTTTTTATAATCAGCATAATTTGCACTTTACATAGGATGGAAACACTATTCCTTAATGATAAAGGTCACCATGAAGATCAGTTATATACTTCACTCGTGACTAGGTTTACATAAAGCAACTTATGTGAAAGAACCACCTCAGAATTGGAAAATGAGTACTAGAAACAGAAAGTTACAGGAAAGAAAAGCAAAACCTGATGTGCCACGACCTCCTCCATCTTCAAGTTCCAAACCAGTAAAATTCTCTGAGAAAGCCTGCCAATAGAAGACACATAAAATTTTTTGTTGAATTTGAAGGATTGTAAGGTAAAAAATTGACCTTGCTCTTCCAAATATATTGTCGACAGATTAAATATGCTGTCAGACAATTACCCCAAAATGATGCCGCGAATGCATGAGAACACGTGGAAGGACCACGCGTGTTACCATCCGCCCAAGTTTTTCATCCATGACCTGTTCAGTAACCTGAATATTGAATATCGGACGCAACTATTAGCTGCAGATTAATTTGAGGGTTCTTCACCAAAATGGATAAGAAATATAAAGTAATGTCAACCTTAAAATTCCCAGCATGTTAACTTTAAATGAATGTTGAATGCCAAAAACTGGATCTCAAAATAAAAGATTGCAAGATTTGCAATTAAAATAACCAAAGCCAATGAAAGTACTGTTTACTATCCATTAAGTCACTTTTTTGAGAATGCATTACAACATGACATGGTTTTTTACCCGACTACGTCTTCTTTTCCTGTCATCCCTAAAATGCGCAAAGGCATGTGGATCAAAGCCAAGAACGTGCATAACCTGGAAAGTTAAAGAATATGCTAATTATTACACGTGAAAAAGAAATCCACAAGTTCCCAATCTCATTAATTGACAACCAAAATGACCTCGTGAATGAGGGTTGCTGAAAGTAGACTTTCTGCTTCAGCTGTTAAATGTCGCGGAGCAACATTCACATGTCCTATAAAATGAAAACAAGTGACATTTCAAATATGCAAATACATGGCGCACACTTGTACAAAATGTGTTCAATAAGAAAACTACCAGCAATTGCCCGACCCCATTGATCACGTTCACAGGCCACTGCCCAAGCAAGAGTGTTTCCAGTGGTAGGTCTTGTAGTAACCAAAAGAACCAAGTCTGCATCTGTCACACCCTCTGGAAAAAATGACAAGATATTCAATGATTAGCACAAAAGATGTCAAGAAAAAAGTGCTATGTCGGACCAGAACAGCTCCAAAAGATTCACCAGAACAAAACAATCGCAACAGTAATACCTTCCACATATTCCCGGGGAAGCTGGACACCTCCATCTTGTCCACAAGCAGAATATCCACTTAACCGCAAATTACCCTTCACAGGCTCAACAGCCAATGCTCTCCTAAACCAATCAGCTGTTTGCCCTAGAGCCTGTACAGAAGCATTTCAAATAAACAGATCCAGTATGTGTGATCGTTCTTTCACCATGTTTTGTCATTTTGGTTCAACAGTACAAGAACATACAGAAATATCGTCACAGGTTTATCAAAGAAAATAACAATTTGGACAGTTCTAACCTTACGAAGGCGATGCCGTTTGTCCTCCCCAGTTATATCATCCAAGGTGCAGTTATACCAACAGTCACCATAAATTGGGGGATCCCCATGAGGATTGCAAGAAGGGTTGCCAGGAACAGAAGTTACAGGAGGCTCCCCAAGCTAGTAAAAGAAAGGAAACAAACCTAGAATCAATCGTATAGCTCAGATTAACAAATGAACAACAATGATGAAATTACTTGTTACACATACCTTCACAACATCACCAACTTTACGACAATCCCTATCAGGTGAGTGACCGACAGCATCATAGTTGAGAAAAATCCTAATTGGTTGCTTTGCATCGATTTGCTGGACTGACAAAGTTGATATACCAAGCAATGCCCTCCCTTTTCCATGAAGGGGTTTAAAAATTTCGGGCTGATCATAAACCTGCGGGGTAACAGAAAATACTACATGACCAGGTCGCCGCCTTTGTTCAATTATCTGGTCATGAATACATGAATGAGACGCAACGCTTCCAGTTTCCTTTTGTGCACCTTGCCATTGCAATTGTTGCTCTTGGGTTTTCGCATAAGAATCTTCAACAGATAGTAGTATCAGTGCAATCTGTTAAAATAAGAACATGTTAATAGGAAAGAAAAAAGAACATGAAACTGCAGAAAAAAAAAAGAGTTAAAACATTAAACTTTTCAAAACCTCATATTCAGGGAAAAGACAATATATGGTATCAAAAACTTGAAGAAAAGCAACAAATCTATTGTTACGGTCTGATCTAGTTGCAAGGTATGGGACTTGAATCCCATACCGATTAAATACAAAGTTGATATGAGATTTATAAGAACTTTGGGCTCTCCACCCTCATAAGCTAACTTTTGGGTGTGACTCTCCTAAAGTCCTTATCATAAGCTAATATTTATCTTCGTTTTTATTGATAAAGCGGCAACTGTTATGTTCTTTCCAAATGCTATACACTGTGATAGTGAAGTCAGCAGTGAATAAAGGAACATTTGGATGTCCTGTCTTAGTTTTATTGATGACTTAACATAGCACATGATCCCAATCATAATGTCCATTGTAAGATGAAAGCATATGCAGAAGGCAACTCCAAATGGCCTTAGAGTAACTGCAGATAAAATATAGAAGATCTCGATCCTTTGCTGCCCTATTACATAATAAACTTATATCATCATCCCTACCATGCCATTGATTCTTAGTGTTGAGATGGTTTTTTTTATTACAAGCCAGGTAATAAATGAGGTCTTAGCACTGATGACATTATGCCATAAGAGATGAAACTAGGGAACAACAATAGAGTCATTTGAAAAAGGGCGGTGGTAGGTTTGATTGGTAAATTTTCCAAACGGATGAAGACTTCAAGAAATGATGTCATCGTTGGTTGTAAGGCTTAACTGAGCTAGGTAAGGTATATGAATTGGAATCTTCGATATCTTGCTTGCCATTCTCCCTCCACAATAAGTCAGAAACTCTTTAAGTGTGATAGTATTCTACTTTGTATCCACTGGAAATCTGGGAAGTGAGCAAGGGGATTGATTAGCAACCAATTATTAAACCACACTCATGTCTGATCGTCATTTCCAATAGTGTGTTTATTGAAAGGATAAATGAGTTCCATGCAATTTCATCAATTATTTTAAGATCCAAAAACCATCCTTAGAGAATTCCACCCACTAGAAGTTCGAATGATTTAAGTAAATTTCATTGATCCATTTGGACCACAATGTTGTGCGATATGTGTATAATCACTATATCCGTTTGCACATTAAGACATTTTGTATTATCGGAAGGGAAATAACATTAAGACCTCCATGTTTTTTGGGCTTTGTATCTTCACTCCATTTAACCCCAAGCATTCTTACAATTTCCAGCTTGACCTGACCAGGGGAAGGATTTCATGATTCTCTCCATTTCCTTTATAGCTTTCTGAGGCAAAGTAATATGAGCAACCCAATTCAAATGAAGAACAAAGGTGATGAGAGTAAGCTGAGTTGCATAAGATAAGAAACGATTTTGTCATGTCAAGACTCGATACTTCATTTTCTCAATGATAGGCAAGCAATCACGAAACTTTGCTTTAGAGGCCATAATAAGGACTCCTAGATAACAAAAAGGAGGTGAGGAATGACTCAGTCTAGAAATATGACTGATTTCATCAAGATTCCTTACATCAATTGAAGTGAAAAAAACAACTCTTCTTAGCATTATGTTTGAGGTCAGACCATTCAGCAAATAAGGCAAGCACATGCATCATTATTTTGATCGAATGACCATTATCACGACAGAAAAGAATCAAGTCATCCACCTATAATAGATGAGTAAGTTTAAGGTCCTTACAATTATGTTGAAAGGTAAAGCCACCACTGTTAGAGAGAAATTGATTTAAAAATCTGGAAAAATCCCTCCATAATAAGAGTAAACAAGTAAGGGAATAAGGGAACTCCCTGACGAATCCCTTTTGTTGGTTTGAAAGGAATCGAAGGAATGCCATTCATAAATATACTCAACGAAGAGGTACTAATACAAGTCATTATCCATTTGACAAAATGGGAGAGAAGTTGCAATACTTCAAGACATAAATGAATGAAATGCCAACTCAAAGTTTCAAAAGCTTTAAAGAAATCGATCTTAATCAAACAACTACTAATGTTCTTACCAGAGTTATACTCCTTCAGAAGCTCCTGTAAAAACAGTATGTTGTCACCCAGATTTCTCTCAAGTATAAAAGCATTTTGAACCGGAGTGACAATAATAGAGAGGACTAACTTAAGTCGTTCAGTGAGAAGTTTGGATATCTCCTTGTATATAGTAGTACAACAAGAAATAGGCGTGAAATCATTCATATGACAGGAATTTGGTTTTAAGTTGGAGCTAATGGACTAAATTATGACACAAGGGCAACTTTTTGGTTGTAAACTATAATCTTGTTCCTATTGTTGCTCCTTCATAGATCAAGCTTTAAGTAGATACAGAAACTATCAAAGAAGCCATTCAAAAACTGTAAAGTCTTAGCTTAAGATAGATTAGTTGCCCAAAATCTTGTAAGCCTTATCTAAAGCACATTGACTATAAGAATCTTTATCCCTGTGGTTATATAATTCCTGAGTTTACTTTATTTTTAGGTAAAAATGTCCAGTCAACTATTGAGTACATTATCAAATTCACTATTTATTTTAATGAATTTGCTAATTATGAAAATTTCAACAATTTCAAGCTTAGACTGTTTCCAAATTCTTTGACAAGTTCAACTTTTTTCTAGAATGCTTTGTTATCCTTTAATGGGCAAAAATGGAAATATTGGTTCATATTTATTTTTCTAGACTGAACCTGAAGTTAGTATAATCAAATTGTCTATATTTACTTAGAAAAGTGGTAACAATGCATAAATGTTTATCACTCAGTAGAGGAATCAAATTTGAATTTCGCTCTCGAAGATAGAATATATGAAGTTAGCTTAGAAGGGCCTCAATATTAAACTTAAAAAAGACAAGGTATAGAATTATGATATTTGTATGAATTGGTGAAAAAGGTGTTTGACTATGAATAGCATTTTAGGGAAGAAGAACATCTAAAAATAGTTCTGTTAGTATTTATTTTATATAAACATGTCCATATGATTCGATAGTGGTCAAGGTTAATATCCTTGGAACTCGTGTTTACCCTGCGCTAGTGTGGAAATCACTCGAAGGCAAAAGGAAAACATAAGGACCAACTACTTAGATGCTATAAAGTTTTTATATCTCCAAAACAAAGGAAAATTTTGATATCTTCTTATAAGAGAAGTTATTACTTTGTCCTTTAAACATAAGATTCCTACAAACTAAGAGACTTGAGGGAGGGACTACTTTAAGCACCATAATAAATAAAGTCACCCTATACATTCATATTGGGGATTCAAAAATGTTATTTAAGATCATATCAATAAGGAAATTCTATTGTTTGATGAACTTGATTAGATCATGTTAATGGATGAAGATCCGTTTTCACCAATTACAACTATTAATGCAACTGAATTTGATTAATGACCTTGAGCTCATTTTTGTAGAATTCTAGAACGTCTTCAATACCATTTATTTGCTTTGTTCAATCAAACATATTTAGGGGAAATTATTGATAGCGTAAGTGAAATTCAGTCCATTTGGCCCAAAGATGAACATGGCAGTTATTAAGATTTTCAAATGTCAACTAGATTGTTTAGGAAATTCTTGAGCATAAGAATTAGAAAGGCAGAATAGGATTTGAGAGTCAAGATGGTTGAAACATGATTAATATATGCTTTAAAAATAATTGAGTATTGGTGTGTGATTAGGTAAGATGTGGTCATAACTGGAGGATAATTGGAGGTTGAACTATTGTATGAGAAATGTTTGAGGTGGTAGAATTTGAGAAGGATGTATATACATACCAACATTACAAAAATAGGGGACACAATCACATACAAATTAAAAACATATCATTGTTTCAGCTTTATTGGTACCTTGTACTTATCCTTTACTTAAATAATCCTTTTAATTTAAAGGGTTAATTAAAAAAACCTAAACTTTTGTCAATTTTTTAATTATAACTCGAACTTTAAAAAGTAGCAATAAAATGTTCGAATTTTTAAAAAATTTTCAATTTTAGCCCGAAGTTAGTTCCACCATTATCTTTGCTAAAGTGGAAGTGTCACGTGTATAAGGACCCTCATTAATCAAAAACATTAGTGTAATTAGTATAAGTTAATTAGATGATTGAAACAACATCATTTTAATCATCTCCCTTAACTTTTACTTGCACCCGAAATCCTAGCGTGACTATATCTTTTTGGACAATATCAAGCTTCCTTTCTAGAGATGCAATGATGCTTTCATAAGAGTTTAATCAACTAATTTCGTCCTTTAGGTTAGCTTTTTCTCCCATCACAACTTCTTCATGAACAGTGCTAAGTACTTGCATTTCCTTAATTTCAGACAGCATCTTTACAACAATTTCAGCGATTGCTTGGCTACCCAATCTGTGAGAAGCAACCTCCTTATGAAATACTTTTAGTGCTTGATTTGCTTCCTTGCCCAATTGTCTTTGCCACTGTTCAAGTTTACATATTTCCTGAATAAGCATTGATGGATCCGTAGAAGTGACAAAATCATTTCTTACTTTCCAACTAGTCTTTTTCTTGCATCTAAAGTGATTTTATTAGCAATAGATTCATTTTCACAAGTAAAAGAAAGACACCTGACTACTTAACTTGATGGACCACTTTGATTTAGGCCATATAAATGACAAAAGTTAAAGATAAGTAGTGACATTCATAGAAGTCAAGAACGAAAGCGTCTGCTACCTTCTACTCCTTGCTTGATTTAATTAAAAGAGGTTCCAACTGAGCATGGTAGTTGTTGTTGTGGAGAGATCTCGTGGTTGGAAGGCTCCTATTTTGGGTGTAAATAAGAGCTGAGAGATGATTGAAACGGCGTTGTGGAGAGATCTCGCGGTTGGAAGGCTCCTGTTTTGGGTGCAAATGAGAGATGAGAGAAGATTGAGACAACATCATTTTAATCATCTAATTAACTTATGCTAATTTTGCTAATGTGTTTAATTAATGAGGGTACTTGTACACGTGGCACTGCCATATTAGCAAAAATAACAGCAGAATTAACGCCGGGCTAGAATTTAAAAAATTGAAAACATACATTTTATTGCTACTTTTTTAAGTTCAGGCTATAATTAAAAAATTGATGAAAGTTTAGGTTTTTTTATAGTTAACCCTAATTTAAAATTTAATTGTTCAACACTTTTTAACATTTAATAACTTAAATTTCTATTCTCTAAGTTTTCCAAAGCCCACTTATATTGCCAATTACAAGTTAGGTGTATTTTTGGGAGAAATCCTCCTTGACATGCTTGAATTCTAGGTTGGTCATAAAAAGTGATCAATAATTTACCACTTTTAATAGAACAATAATTCTGCATATGAAGAATGAAAAAGAAGTTGTTATACCTCCAACTCTATAGGACGTAGTCCCTACTATAGTTGGGAACGAAGGCTTGGTATCTAAAATGATTGAAAATCTAGAGAATGCAACATCATCTTCAATTAAGCCTTTAGCTAGCAAGAATCCAAAATTGCCGTAGCCATCAACAAAAAATGATGTTATTTATGCAAATGATATTTTAGAGTTGAAGTCTAATTTGGCCTTTAAGGTTGAAGCAATCAAGATGTTGACAAAGAAGATGGAAAAACTTTCAACCTCTTTGGTACAAGTCATTGGGCATAATTCTCCTTCTCTAACAAGATAGATTTTTAAAGGACTCAAGGAGTAACTTACACTAAATGTAATGAGAGTTGGTGAGTGTAGTCATCCTTTGGTTTCTTCCATTGTAGAAGAAATAAATGTTCCTCCTTATAAAATAGAGGATATTCCTATGGCACCTTTGTGTACTAATTCTGCAAATGGATGACAAATTTTCAGGCTCTAAGCTCTTAGAAGATAGAGATTTGGTTTTAGAGTTAATGATATGAGATGAATTATCACTTAGGTGGCAACTTTTTAGCTATAAACCATAATTTTGTTCCTTTATTGCTCTTAAGTGATATGGAAGATGTTAGAGAAGTCATTTAAGAATTGTGTGCACCTGACATGAGACATATTAACTACTTAAAATTTCATAACCTTTATCTGGAGCATATTGACCACAAGAATCCTTATCCTTATAATTACAAAATTCCTAAACTTACTTTGTTTTCTGCTGAAGATGACCATTCAACTATCGAGCATATTTCCAAATTCACTATTCAATGTGGTAATATGGTGAATTGGCTAATTACAAAAAGTTAACAAGTTCAAGTGTAGGCCACATTATTCGACAGGTGTAACTTTTTCTTTATATATTTGGTTGCGCAAGAATTTTATCCTTTCATAGGCAAAAATGGAAAAACCATTTTATACTGAACTTTTTAGAATGAAACTGAAGTTAGTATTACCAAATTGTCTAGAATAACTAACAAAAGTGGCGAGAATGCAAACATGTTCATTGCTTGGTTTAAGAGAATGAAGAGTCAAAGCCAAATTACACTCTCAAAAATTGAGTACGTCAAGTTGGCTCAAAGGGGCCTAGATATTAAACTTCAAAAAAATTCAAGGTACCGTGAATTTTTTATTGTTATGAATTGGTCCCAAAAGTGTTTTAGTATAATGATGGAAAAAATTTCTACCACTTTGGTTAAGGTCATTGGCTATAATTCTCCTTCTTTAGTAAGACAAATTTATAAATGGCTTGAGGGCAACTTGCACCAAATGTAATGGATGTTGATAAGCATAGTTTTCCTTCGATTTCTTCCTTTATGGAAGGAAGATGCGCTCCTCCTCATAAAAGAAAGGAAATCTTGTTATGCCTTCGCTCACTAATTCTAGAAATGACATATTGATTGTTAGGCTATATGCTCTAATAAGACAGGGAATTAGTTTTCAAGTTAAAGCTAATGGGAAATTTTACGACCTAGGGAAAAATTTTGTCTATAAATAGGGAATTGGTTTCTATTCAAACTAGTCTTCACACTTGCTTCGTCTCTTTGTTCAATTCACTGCCTTCCAAAAAAGCTCCTATGTGTATTTTAATGTTATCGATGATGATCACTGTGAGGGATGTGTAGGATGTATCCCTATCACAGAAGATTCGATGATTTCTCTCATCCCATATTCCCCTAACCAAGTAAGTTATTGCCACCATAAAAATCCATAATCTATTACTCTTCTGTACTCTTATCCATGGCATGCTCCAATATATTACATCTTACCATTTACCTGTAGATTATTAGCTCCATATCTAACTACGATCTCTTTCGATATGTTATCCATGTATTGGAAAATGAATAGGGTATGGTTGATCAATTCACTTTCCTTTTCACACAGTGTGTTAGGAGTTGTCATATAATTGTTAAGTTTTTCTAGCATGGTTAGCATATATGAATGGCCAGTTAAAAGGTTAATGTTTCCCTTGGGAGAATTTTATTGGCCCATACCAATTCATACCAACTCACCCTATTTTCTGTTCCCTAAAATAGGTTTCTTTCATTTTTGTTTATTTATAGACCATTACGAGTTCTAATTTATGTCACTTTATCTTTAAGTGCATTTTCACAATGTATTTGGGATCATCCTTTATATGATCTCTTTATTGCTAAAGCCCTATTGAATAGTGGTCTTCTTAAGGACAAATTGTTTCAACTCTTAGAGTTATGCTTTATGTAAAACTCCTATCTCAAACGATTTGTCAAACCAAAAAATTATTTCTTTTCCATCTCCCACCTTATGCCTTATGTGAGGTCTAACCATATCCCTTATCTCCTTTTATCTTTCTAAGATTAGTTGATCCCCCCATTTGGAATTTTTACATTCCAGTTATTTTCCTTGGTTTTGTATTCACTCCATACCTAATTCTCCTATAAGGAGTCCTCTTTTCTAATTAGTCTCTAGAATTTCCTTGCTAGCATTGTGTGATTGATTACATTGATGGGGATAAGGCCTAATCCTCTAGGTTTTCTAGGCTTACATATATTATTCCATTTGATCCTTGCTTGCCCACTTCCATTCCACAAAAATCTTCTCAGGTACTTATTTATGGCTTTTGTGACCATGGTCGGAAATACTAAGTGTGAGGCCTAGTAAATATTAATTGAAGATAGAACAAAATCAATCAATTATAGATGACCTATCATAGATAGTGCGTTAGGACTCTAGTTCTAAAGTCTCCTTTTGATCTTCTCCTCCAGTGGCTTGAACTCCCAGTATTTGTGCTTCCTGGAGTTTACTTGTATACCAAGATAGGTAAATGTTAATTGCAGTACCTTTATATCCCTAAGATTGGAGATCCACTAAGTATTATATAGTCTATTAGCTAACATGTATAATCCACTCTTTTGATTGTTAACTTCTAGCCTAGATAACCTTGTAAATATTCTTTAATTTGTGATAAGCAAAGTAATGGAATGATGATCAGCCCTAAAGATCAGTAGTAAGTCATCTACAATCCCACACTTCTTTCATTTAGAATGAAATTTCAAGAGACGGTTCCTTTCTATCACCCTAACTAAGAGTGTCTTTAGAAATTCCATAGCTATGAAAAATAGAAATGAGGATATAAGGTTCCCTTGTCGTGGGCCTCTAGCCCCTGTAATTTTGTAGGATTGTTCCCGTTTGATTAGCACATTATAAGAAACTCTAGTTATATATTGTTCAATCCATCTTATGAAGAATATAGGAAATTTTAGGCTTTCAGACAATCGAGGATGAAATTCTAGTCTAAAGAATCATAAGCTTTTCTAAAATCTACCTTTTATTGTATATTTTCCTCCCTCTTTTCCTTGTATAAATCCTCATAAGTTCTTGAACTAATAGGATATTTTCTCCAATTTGCCTTCCTGATGTGGATGTACCTTATTGCATTCCTATATGCTTAAGAAGCACTCTCTTCATTCTCTCTAAGATAACCTTTTTGTGAATTTATAGACAAAATTATAGCATGTTATAGGGAAAAATTCATTGATTTTTTTTCCTTTTTTCCCTTTGGGGATTAGACATAATAGAGTTCTGATAAGCTCAACCAGTAACTTTTCATTTTTGAAAAATTGCTCTACTACCTCATACACCATCTTCCCTATCATTCTCCAAGTTTTTGATAAAAATAAATTCATACCATCTAGCCTAGGAGCCTTATCACGTTTTAGGCCCTTTAAGACTACATCTACCTCCTTTTTAGAGAATGGTTTAGCTAGTAGATTGCTTTCCTCCTCTATGAGTTGGTCTCGTACTATCTTCCTTATGAATTATTATAGGGATATTGTTTTAGAAGGGGTGCCTAACGTTCTAATGATGAAAATTTTCATGTCTTTTTTATTTGTATTATATTATCTATAGACTACTCATTTGTATTTAAGCAAACAATTTTATTACAGGTTGTCCTTGAAATGATCTTTCTATGAAAGTAAGCTATGTTTTTGAAAAGAAGATGTCTTCTTCATTCACTAATACTTCTATACGTCCATATTTTTTCCAGTTTGAAAAAGGTCCATGCCCTCATTGTAGGAAAAGGAGCTCTTTTATTCATAAAGTAGCCAATAGCAGTTGTCTTCCATCCTGTAGTTCCAACCCTCAAGACTTTTATTGGAGGAGATATCACTTTGTGCTCATTGATTCTAGTTGGTAGAGTGTATTGCAGCTTTATGTGTATATTCTCGTCTCCAACATCCTATGTCCATGTTCAACGGTTAAGTTTTTTATGGGTTCTAACTATTTTTCTTTGGTTCTGGTATAGGTGAGTTTTATCTTGGCTGTTCTGAAGGAGAATGGATGGGTAAGAGGGAGGAAAACCGACTGTGTTTAAGTCCATATTGAACTATGCAATGGCAGTGGTGGGTACAAGTGTGTCATGCATTGGTGGTCCAATGAACGAATATTATAATTTATATACCCATGTAATGGCAACATAAAATTATGCTTCCTAACTATGTTTAAAATTTTGAATAAATTAATAATAAATTGTACGAAATATACAACAATTTTTGTTTTAATACTAGCTTTATTTTTAATAGAAAAAGTTAGAAACTTTGTATTTATCAATGTTTTAAAAACTAAACCAAAAATTAAACCAATAAGAAAAGAAGTTTAAAGTATAAAGATTTGACGTTATTAGACTGTCATAAAATCAGTATATAGTAAATAAGAAATAAAAATATACGAATAAGTAAAAAAATATAAAAGTGGAATACTTTATTGAAATTAAAAATGCACTAACTTCTATTAATGTATATTCAATTAATAATAATTATATATAATTCAAACTAAAATTAAATTTAACATATAATAATAATAATAATAAATAAATAAATAAAAATAAAAATAAAAATAAAAATAACAACAGCAAAAACAACAACAACAACAATAACAAATAAATTTGTATTTTCAAAGGAGGCTGTGTGACGTCATTGTTAAAAATTCCAAATTCGATGACCCACTTCAATCCTAAATTAAAGATGCTATTTTATATACATTTAACTTTTATGAATAATAGTTCGTCATTCAATAGTTTATAAAGCATTTTCTTATTAAATAAAAGTTTATAAAACAAGGAGATCTAATACATGTATCAAAGACACTTTATGTAGCTTGTAAGAGTACAAGTGCCAGTAAGAGATCCAACAATGGCACCCAACACTGATATATATGTCACTAATATAAAAGAAATTGAAATGGAGTTAAATACATTGAACAAAACAAATTAAAATAGAAGTTGACGTAAATTTGAAGGAGATTATTCCTACTCGTAGAAGAAGTATCATTAGTATTTATTTTTCCATTAATTTAGAAGACGTCATACCTAACGGTCTTCGATCAAAAACAAAAAGATAACGATAAGCTCTTGCTTACACACAATAGCTCCACTTGCAGGGACAAGTCGCTGGAGCTAGCCAATCGAGTTTATGGTGGAAAAGTTTCGCAAAACACGTACATGGTACCAGGTGCAATGTTGACAAAACCCTATTTGAATAGATTATATTGCTTTAGTTATTTAGTACATCACATTATTGTTTCCATGCCCTTCCTCTGCATTTGTTTTAGTTCATTTGAACAAGAACATCCTTAATAAAAGAAGGAAGGATGTGGAGATATATGCATTTAATATTAATTAATGTTGGACAAGAGTATGGTCATTGTGTCTAAACCAATTAACCCCAATGTCATTTCCGGCGACCGGAGGAATGCCTTCCATAACTTTCTCTAGACCCTTAGGGTAATAAATGCCAGTCCTTTCGTCTGGTACCCAGCAATTCCCTTCCACTTGTCCAATCTGGCTCTTAATGTTCCTCACTTCCTCTACCTCAACTTTCATGTTCTCCATCAATGAATCTGTAGAAGAACATTTGTTATGGTAGCCTTTTCTAGCCATTGGCCTGCATTTTCGATTGCAGCAATCAATTCTAATACTTATTATGTATTCCCCATTTACAAATGAGAATTTTGATCCAGTCTTCATAGTGAAACTCATCATTGGATTAAAGTCATTAATATAAAGAAGCAATAGAAAAATGCTTAGTTAGAGAGCTCTTACTTGAAAAATAAGTGAACTTCTCTTGCAAATGCTCCTGACATTTGGAGCTTCCAATTTTACCTTGATGGATGAATTTATAGAATAACTTAGGCATCCTATTTATAGATTTGATGAGGAAACAAAGGAGACGTGGTAGGGGAGTAGTCTTAGCTATCCATATCTCTATTTCCGAGGAGGATTTGGCTTGGGACCGTTTCATAATAATACGTCAGACACTTGTCTGTTATGGAACGTCAATACCAATCATTTCCCATTCAGTGCCACCACATTAGAAGAGGAAGAGCAAGGGCTGTTCCTATAGTTTTATAGGCCCTGGGCGAAATTTAAAAATAGGGCCCTAATAAATCGACAATATACTTAAGTTTACATATTTGTATGAAACATAAATGACTCAATTTATAAGTTTACATAATCAA
>JANITW010000006.1:2947985-2962994 GCA_027564335.1 Erythroxylum williamsii | reverse complement strand
ATTCGACGTCTCAGGCCCACTAATGACGCTTTACTTGCCAAGCTAGGTTGGACGTTGTTAGTCAATCCGACCGCCCTTTGGGTTCGTGTGCTTTGTGAGAAGTACCAGTTAGATACTCACCATTTGCCATACACTATTGCGAGACCCCGGGCTTCCATGGTCTGGCACAGTCTTTTAGTGGTCTGGTCGATTGTTCGTCAAGGCAGCCGTTGGGTCCTGAGAAATGGCCGCCGTATTTTATTCTGGCTCGATAACTGGGTTTGAGGCTAGGGACCCCTGATCCATCTGACTACCGTGGGCGTCCCTAAATATTTACTGCAGGCTACGGTGGCTGACTTCACGGACTGGAGGGGCAACTGGCATTGGCCCGTGTTCCAGTAGTTCCTCCCGACTGCGGTTTGCTTGACTCTCGCCTCCATCAGGTCTCCGTTGGCTGATGCGGCGGATGATCAACTCATTTGGGGTCCCACCTCCCATGGGAGGTTTACGGTAGCATCGGCTTACGAGTTGCAGGCGTGTACCGACGCTGCCTCGCAGCCCAGGGTGTGGGAGGTTGTTTAGAAATGGGTCGGTCCTCAACGGATCCGGTCTTTCTTGTGGCTGTTGGCTCACGGTAAACTTCTGACGAATCGCCAACGGGTTATCCGTCACCTCACCACTGATAGTCGTTGCCTTTATTGTGGCCATGACGAGACCAAGCTCCACGTGGTGAGGGATTGTCCGTGGGTGCGCACCTTTTGGGCTTAGTTTCCGCGGGCTGTGCTGGGGCACCGATTCTATCACCAAGAGGAAGGGGTCTGGGTCCTTTCTAACCTTAACACCATGCTACCTTTTTATCAGGTTGCGTGGTCTATTATCTTTGAGGTCGCCTGTTGGTACTTGTGGACCTGGCGGAATAAATTCATGTTCGAGCAGGGCTTTATTTGGCTGACGGATGGTTGCCGCTTGGTTCTGGAGTATGTTGAGTGGATTTCACGAGCTCGACTCATAGAATCCTGTGTTTTCCCGGGAACCACCATGCCTGTGGGGGCTCCCGTGGGCTGGACTCGGCCGTTGGCAGGCTGGATGAAGTTGAATACGGATGGTGCGGTCACTCCCGGGGCTGCGCGGGCATCGGCCGATGGCTTACTTCGGGATCAGTATGGGCAATGGTGCGGGGGCTTTCAGCAGCATTTCGGCCGAAGCTCCCCTCTCACCGCAGAGCTTCACGGGGTCCATTCTGGTCTCATGTTGGCGTGGGACCCGGGCTACCGTCGACTCGTCGTTGAAGTCGACTCGTTGGAGGTCATTAATATCCTTTCCTCTTCCCAGCGTGTTCTGACTGAGGATCTTTTCTTGGTTGCAGGTATTCGAGGTCTGTTGAACCAGGACTGGGAGGTAGTGCTACGTCATGTCGAGCGAGAGGGGAACTAGTGTGCGGACAGGCTGGCAGCATGTGCTAATTTACTGCCTCCGGGACTGCACCTTCTTCAGACACCTCCGATGGCTGTCCAGGCACTTCTTTCCCAAGACGCGGGCGGGGCTGTGTTTCCCCGTCATATGTAACCTATTGTTCTCCTTCCTTTGTAATAAAAAAAAGGACTTGCTTTCATCTATAATCTGTCACAGGTATTACGAGAGAACCAACTGCAAAAGTTAGCTTGAAGGATGGGAAAGCTCATAGGCCTACAAATTCTATCAGTTTCTTTTATTACCGATGTGGGACAATTAGATCGTAATATTCAACCACGCTTTGCAGCCCAGGCATCGACAGGCTGGCTGTGAGCTAGGCCCTTTCTAACCCTAGGTGAATACTGCTATAAAAGGACTTGCTTTCATCTATAATCTGTTATAGATATTATGAAAGAACCTACCACAAAAGCTAGCTTGAAGGATGGAAGAGCTCATAAACCTACAAACTCCACATTAGTTTCTTTTTTTATCGATGTGGAGCAATTAGATCGTAATATTCAACCACGCTTCGCAGCCCAGGCATCAACGGGCTGGCTGTGTGCTAGACCTTTTCTAGCCCCAAACGAATACTGTTATACTGGTGTTACCACCTACGTACCCATAGGTTGGCTATACGTTAGATCTTTTTTAGCTCTGGGTAAACACTGCAATGCCGATGTCATCACTTGTGAGCGTGACACGAGAACTCGAAGGAGTGATGTTAGCTCTGATACCAGTTATTACAAGTCTTATGAGAGAATCAACCTCAAAAGCTAGCTTGAAGGGTGAGAGAACTCATAAGCCTATAAATCCCGCATCAGTTTCTTTTATTACCGATGTGAGACAATTAGACAGTAATATAATCTCCTCCACTTCTGAAGTTTCTTCGCCACTCAGGTATAGAATTATATTTTGGATTTGATGACAGATTATAGCTTTAATTTATATCATCTAAACTCATGGAATTGAAGGTGAATCGCTTGAAGAATAAGTGTATAAAAGTGAATAAAGTTGAAATTAGTGGTAGCAAACTTGTGCAACACTTGAGATTTCAAGATTTAAATATAAAGGATAAAGGGATATGAATCTGTTTGTGTTTTCACTTAGCTATGCAATTATATCCAAAATAATCAATGGTTTCAAAACTTTTTCCTCTAATCACGGTGAAAATATATGATAAAATTTCTAAATTTTTTAAATTTAATATTAATGAAATTGAAGTTTATTATCCAAGTAAGACTTCTAAATTTTATTAAAATTAATATAAAAATTTAACTAGTTAAATAACTTTAGTGATTATTTTTAATTTTATGAATTAAGAAATTATTGAAATATAATTAAAATTAGAATGATCTAGTTGAACTCGAAGGCATTGTTTGTAGCAACAAAATATTTATAATTGATTTAAGAACTTACTAAATTATTATCTCATCAATTCTAGATAACTTTTCATACAATCAAAAGTTTGATGTTATGAGCTAATATCTTTATGAAGCAAAAGCCCAACAAAAAGAATGACCCCAGGCCCTATGAAGAAGCAATAACGAATGTGCTCCATAAATTGCAGTGTTTTGCCAAGGCTCGGGGCATGAATATTGTTATGCAAATTGCAGTTCTCTCTCTCACACCCAATTCTCCTTGTTTCTCATCTCTTTCTTCTCTATTATTCCTTCTTGTTTTCCTTTTACAAAGCTTATAATCCTCACTGTTGAATCAATACATTAATCTATTTTGCCTTGTTACTGTTTCATTGGTTATTTGCAAAAACTAGTTCATTACATTTGAGATGTTGTTTAACTATTTTAGTGTTGCAACATATTGCAATGAATCCTTGTAGTGACAAATGAGTTGGAGAAAAATACTCATTCGAGTAAAGTTTTAATTATTTCACTTCAAATAAAAAGAAATTAATTTCCTAAGTGGTTTTAAATGGATCAACATATAAGATACCTCTTTATGTGATATAACATAAATTTTTAGTGAATAGTAAAATTCTAAAAATTTCATAAGTTAGTTGACGATAGATAAAAACAACAATTGGTATTTCAAAACAATCTTAATTAAGCAAGTATAATGTCACAAAGTTGTAACATGACGTAAAAAAGAAAAGTCTATTCAAACACGTTATCACATAATCTCAACTACATAGAGAAACCCTGGTGAACAGAATCTGGGCACCGTGCTGCGGTTGTAAGGTGATAACCATGGTTGGTGCATGAACATATGCAGGAGACAAAACGAAATAGTAATGTCTGATGATCATGGCCAGCACAATTTTTGCCTCGAAAAGAGCCAAGTTTTGTCCAGCACAAATTCTGGGGCCTAATCCAAATGACAAATATGAACCTAAGTGCTTTCTAGGCTCATTGAACCTCAAAGGATTGAATTCATTTGCATCATCTCCCCACATCTCTTGATCACGATGTGTTGCCATTGCGGGAATAATGATCTGTGTCCCAGCAGGAATTTCCAACATCCCCAGTTTAACATTCTTTGTTGCTCGTCTCCCTAAACCGACAGACGGAGGGTATAATCGAAGTGTTTCATTGATTATCAAGCTTACCTGCATGCAATTTATCAGAAACTATGATAGAAATGTTTGTTCTGTAAGTGAAAAGTATGAATGTTCAAACGTACGAGTTTAAGATTATGTAAATCCTCTGCAACTGGAATCTCTTTTGTCCCAAGAACTCGTAACACTTCTTCTCTTGCTTTGTCTTGCCATTCTTGATGTGCTGCCAAGAGGAGGAGTGCCCAAGTTAAGAGACTAGAAGTTGTGTCCTTTCCTGCAAAGTAAAAGGTCTTGCATTCATCTATGATCTCCTCCACTCCCAAAGTTTCTTCCTCACCATTTCGATTTTTATGTGAAGACATCAACAGACCAAGTAGATTGCTCGAATTTTGTTGAGCTGGTTTAGAACTGTTGGCTTTTATCAACATCCTCACTGATTCACGAATTTCCTTCTCTAGTCTCCACCCTTCCCTGTTCTTCTTGGTAGGTATAAACCTGTAAAATGGATACAGAAGAATGACTACCATTAAATCAGAAGAATTAGTATGTATATGTTCAGGTTACCCGAGGCCTGGAATGGTTAAACTTCTCAGAGACTCAGCGGCGATAAGCATTTGCTGTTCTTGTAATGCGAATATGCGCTTCCCTTCTTCGTAACTGCTTCCAAAGGCTGTTCTTGATATAATATCTGCTGAGAGGTCATGAAGCTCCTTACTCACTTCTATCTCCATCTCCTCTCTTCCTCCTCTTATTTCTTCCCATTTCTTCAGCATCTTCATTGTGCTTGTCGTGATTTCTGGCACCCAACTCTATTACAGAATTTGCAGTTAGTTCTCAACATGACAACTTCTCTACGCGTTGGGACTTGAGAGGCGTTTAGATGCTTAGAAGATGAACAAGGACTAGACTAGATGTCCATTTTTCCTTCTTGAGATTGGAGACCCATCCAAAATTACTATGCTATACTTATGTAGTTCCTATGCTACAGAAAAAGACTGGTCCTCTCATAGTTGTTAACTCAAATTTTGTTATATTATTTCCTATGCTACAGAAAACGTGTGGTCCTCTCATAATTGTTAACTCAATTTTTGTTATATTATTAAAAACATAAATAATCTCACCATGCCTCTCATCATTCAATAGATAATTTGTATGTTTTCAAGTTAAAGACAAACAAAATTTTCTTGTAATATGACACAGCGAGAAAGTGATAAATTTCATACAAAATAGAAAAACTTCTAATTGTATATGAATTCAAAATATTTCAATTCCTTAAAATGTCTCTAAATAAGGATTTAAATAAGATAGCAAACTTAATAGAAAACAAAAAAACAAAAAAATTACGATAATACCCTTAAAATAATACAAACTTAGGAAAACATATATAGTCTTTCCACGTCAGTCCCCTCTACTTGAGAAAAAATTGATCTCCGAGTGCACTAGATCATTTGGATATAAAGGTGCATTTGCAGAGTAGTAAAGAGAAATGTCCGCTACATTCAATGTTTTGAAAATGCCGAAGGCATCTTGTAATCCCTCCATATAAGCATTGTCATTAATCTTTTGCATAATTGGATATGATTCATATTTCTTAGGTTGCAACTTGCTATAAGTGCCTACTGGAAATCGCTCTTTTCTTATAAACACCATAACTTGATCACCCATTTTGAAGACTCGTTCTGTCCAATGCTGGTCTGCAACTTTCTTATATCTAGCATTAGCTTGTTGTAGTTTCTGTCTCACCTCTTTCTGAACTTCCTGCCACTAGATAGCTATACTTGTAATAGCTATTTTGGGCAATTTAATCAAATCAATAGCAAGTTGTGGTGTCTTCGTGTAGACAATAGAAAAAAGTGACTTGCCCAAGGCTCTATGAGCAACACTATTGCATGCAAACTCAACCTGTGGTAATTTATAATCCCGTTGCTTAGGTCCATCTCCACAAATACTTTGAATAATATTATCAAAGGTTCTGTTTATTACCTCTATTTAATCGTTTATTTGAGGGTGAGTTGTGTTGCTAAAATTCAGAGATCAATCAAACATCTTTCACAAAGTCTTCCAAAAGTGATTGAGGAATTTGCTATCTCTATTAGAAGCTGATTTAGGTACCCCATGCAGAAGTACAACTTCTTTGAAAAACAACTTGGAGAATTTATTTACCACAAAAAAATAGAATCCACATTGCTTTGGGTTTGTGGTAATCTGAGCACAAAATCTATAGATAAATCATCCCGAAGATTCTTTGGAATAGTTAAAGGAGTATACAGATCAATATTCTGAGATTGACCCTTCGTTGTCTAGCACACATAACACCTCTGCACAAGATGTATCACATCCCTTTGCTTGTGGAGCCAATAATATTTCTCCTTAATTGCAGCATAGGTCTTATTAAGCCCTAGATGACCAACAAGACCTCCTCTATATGGATCACGAACCAGCTTCTCCCTCAAGGAAGTTTTGGGAATGCATAGCTAATTACCTTTCATAATAAAGCCATCATGGATGTTAAAGTCACCATCAATGTGTTTATTTACATAGTTTTCCCATACTCCCTGAAAATCTTCTTTAGTGGCATATAGACTCTTCACAATTTCAAACCCCACAACCTCTTGACTCATGGTGACAAGTAGGTTAGCATGCTTGCTTAATGCATCAACCACTTTGTTATACACGCCAGCTTTATGCTTCAATGTGAAGGTGAACTTCTCTAGAAATTGGGTCCACCTAGCATGCTTACCCTTATCATAATTCTTCTAACTCTTTAAATATTTCAGGATACCATGATCTGTACAACACAAATTCCTTGCTGATTAGGTAGTGCTCCCATGACTTCACTGCATGAATCATAAAGTAAAACTCTTGATCATACGTGTACCACCAACGCCTAGCATCACTGAGCTACTGGCTTCTTTTGTTATGACAACATAACACCTATCCCTACACCACTAGCATCACATTCAGCTTCAACAGGGCTTGGAAGTTTAGTAGTGCTAAAACAGGAGCAATGCACTGTTTTTCTTTCAACACAACAAAACTAATCTCAATTTCTTCTCCCTACTGAAACTTTTCTTTTTTCAGGCACTTTATAATAGAAGCTGCAATGCTACTAAAGTTCTTTATAAATCATCTATAGAATGTAGCTAACTCATGGAAACCCCTCACATCGATTATTGTTTTAGGGGTTAGCCACTCCCTTACAGCTTAGACTTTCTCTTCATCAACTCGAATAGTATCTGCTCCAATGATATAACCTAGAAATAACAGTCTATTTTTCATAAAACTGCACTTCTTCATATTAGCATACAATTTATTCTTCTGCAACACTATTAAGACTTTCTGCAAATGGGCTATATGCTCCTCCTCTGACTGACTGTATATTAGATTGTCATCGAAATATACCACCACAAAACTGTCAATAAATAATTATAGTACTTGATTCATAAGCCTCATAAATGTGTTAGAAGCATTGAACAATCTGAATGGCAGCACAAGCCATTTATACAACCCCTCTTTTTATCTTGAAGGTTGTTTTCCACTAATCTCCGGGCCTGATTCAGATCTAATGGTATCCGCTATAAAGGTCTATTTTTTAGAAGACCTGCCAGCTATGAAGCACATCTAACATGTCATTCAGTTAGGGAATGGGGAACTTATACCCCATATTAATTTTGTTTATGGCCTTGCTATCCACACGCATTCCCTAGCTTCCATCTTTCTTAGGGGCATCGATGTTGGAACTGCAAAAGAGCTCATTCTTTCTTAAATATGCCCCTTACGCAACAATTCCTCCACTTGCTCTATGAGAACTTCTACCCTTTTGGACTCATCCTACAATGGGGTTAGTTAGGCAGACTGACTCCAATAACTAGATCAATGTGATACTGAATGTCCCTCATAGGTGGAAGCCTTATGGGTAATTCTTTAGGCATGACATCATTTAACTCCTCTAACAACAACTTTATAGCATCTGGAAGCTCTATTGCAGCTTGCTTCTTCTCTGTTACTAGCACTTGCCTTTGAGTTAAACCATGCACTTCTTTGGCCTCCTTTATTGCCTCTTTAAATTAGGCCTTAGAAATGAGTTATTGTTAGGAAAGCCCTACCTTCCGCTTTAGAAGTTTTGCATTTAGAACTCCCGTTCATTAGCAACAAAGTCTATTTCTTTCTGTTCTTTTGTAGCTTGTATGCATTTTCTTTACCATGATGTTGTGCTGCAAAACTGCCAAGATCTACCAAATAATAGGTAACAAGCATCCATGTCTATCACATCAAAACAAATTTCATTCTTATACTGACCGATAGAAAAGGATACCTTGCAGCGTTCAGTCACTTGGATCTTATCACCTACTTTAATCCAACTAATTGAGTACAAGTTAGGGTGCTTCTCCACCTTCAATCCCAGACTATGTAGAACATCTCTCCCTATGATATTTTCAAAGCTACCATTGTCAATAATCACATCATACACATGGCTGCAAATGGTGCACCTGGTTCTGAATAATTGGTGCCCCTATGTATCATCCTCCTGTTTTAGGGTGATCATCATTCTCTTGATCATATAGTTATGGCTTTCTTCATTCTTTGCTCCACCATCGAACTCGTAATCCTCTTCTTCACCGTTTAGACCACGGTATACCTTTTCCTCCTCATCCTCTCGTTCTACCATATGGACTACCTTTCTGAGGGGACAATCACTGGATCTGTGGCTTGTCTGATTGCACTTAAAGCACTTCCCTAGGATAGGCCTAGTGTAGGGATTAGCCATTTTAGGTGCTTCTTTCATTTCAACCACCTTCTGCTTCCCTGCAACTCTCTATTCCTGAGTTCTACTCTCTGTGATTGTTTTTCTCTTATCAATGACAGTTTTGGAGGTATCTCCACTATAATTTCAACAAAATTTGTACCATAATTCGCACTGTTATTTATAGGGGAGTATTCTTACCTGTTCCTCTCCTGCATCAATTGTTCAGCCTTTAAAGCCACATTTCTAGCTTTGGACAAGGTTCTCACTACTTGCACCCCAATTCTGTCTTTAATGGTTGATTTCAAGCCCTTCAAAAATCTAACTACCTGTTGTCCTTTAGTTTCTCTCAGGTCATTCCTAGTTGCTAGCCTAGTAAATTTTGCATAATATTCATGTACATATTTTTGACCTTGTTGTCACCTTTGGTACTGTTGAAATAAAAATTGCTCATAATATGGAGGGAGAAACTCATTATGCCATAACTACCTCATCCTTCCCCACATTCTGATAGGTATTTTGGCTTCACGAGACCTCCTAAACTGAACCTCTCCTACCAAGCAGAAGCTCCCCATCTCAATCTATATGCAACTAATTCAACCCTCATTTCCTTCAAAATCTCTATATACTCAAAAAAAATGGTCCATCTTTGACATCCAATCGAGGAAACTCTCAATATTTAAATTGCCATGAAAATAGGGAATATCTACCTTCAATTTGTATTCCATTTCTTTGTCACCATAGTTATCCCTCCGGTAACCCGCAAGTCTTATAGGAGGTTTCTCTTGAATATTCTTCTTCTTCTTCTTCAGAATCATCTAATAAATTGATCTACCGCCCATGCTCATGAACTCCAGCAATAGGTAAGACAGTAGGTTGCTTGTGAGCTGCGCCTCCTCGAAGCACTCTCCTGCCATCATTCTAGTTCCTGTTGGGGATGTCGAGCCGCTCCTTTAACTGAATCATAATCTCTTCTAGGAGATCATAGTGCTACTCATGATAGTGAAACCTGACATGAATATGATCAACCTGAATTGCCAACTCGTCAATCTCCACCCCACAATTTGGGGTTTCGGCCCTTCGATCATCGTCAAAAGGATTGACATCAACTCTACTTGGACCACCTAACATTGAGTCGTCAAGCAACCTGCTCTGATACTAAATTGATGTAGCGAGAAAGCGATAAATTTCACACAAAATAGAAAGAACTTCTAATTGTATTTGAATTCGAAATGTTTAAATACCTTAAGATGTCTCTAAACAAGGATTTAAGTAAGATAGTAAACTTAATAAAAGTAGAAAACATAAAATTACGATAATACACTAAAACTAAGACAAACTTTGGAAAACGACTACAATAATTCTACGTCATAATATAACTAATTAAAAGAAACATTTTTTATCAGTAGAAATTATCTAATGATAAGAGATTCTGAAAAGGAATATTTGCACTAGTAAGGTTTAAAAAATGATCATTTGTTATGATAAGATTATATTCGAAAAGTTATGTTAAGCCTGAGCTTAACCAATTTTTTAATCTTTTAAATTAAAAAAATATAAAATGATGTCATTTTTTATAGTTATTTTGCCTCAGACCAGGCCAAACCTAGGTTGCCCAAGCCCTAATTCCACTTGAGGTCCATCAATTTGGACCTAGCTCGTTGATCATGAGTCGGGTTGGCCTAAACAACTTAGGCTTGATCATTGATCTTGAGTTGGGGCGGGACCCAAATACCAAGTAGAATTATATCTTCTTCAATAGGCCTGATTTTAAATTTAAATATGTCTTATAATTTAACTATGACTTATTATAAAATATTTAAATATAAATATAAATATAAATAAAACTGAATTCATGAATTCATAATTTTTTAAAAATTTAATAACTATATAAATTATAATTATGATGTGTTTTAGATATGTGTTTTAGATATGAAATCACTCAAAATTTGAATAAAAATCAAATAGAAGTAATTATCTATTAAAAACTAACTACCAAAACCGTTAACCAGGAGGATGGCAATGGATTAGCCTATGGGCCAGTCTCACAATTTTTTTTAAATAGTATAAAAAATGTAAAACAATGTCTTTTTTTAATTAAGTTTGGGCCTGAGTTGCCTAAGTCCAAGCCTATTTAAGACCTAACTTTTCTAAAAAGATAGTGTAGAAAAATTATACCTCATATTAGTCTAGGCCTAATTTAACCTACAAATGAACTCATTAAAAACACCTTAATTTAGGCCCGTAACTAGCCCATTGCAAGTCACTTGTTATTGGTTACATAAGGTAACAAAATAATGACATTGTCAATTAAGACAAACCTTTTTTTGAAAAATTAACTAAAATTATAAATCTAAAACTCATTTCATATTCATTTTAATTTCTATTTTATTGAGATGAATATGAATTTTAATTCAAAAATATTTATAAATATTTATTTAGAGAATTTTGTATATTCATTGAACTGTTTTCCTTACATATCAAATCACAAAAAGAAATCATAAGAAAAAAAGAGTGGTGGAGAATACCTTGACTCGTTCCAAGTTGAAAGCCTGGTTGGAGATCCTCCTGTGTTGAGCCCACTTCTCACCTTCTAGTGCAAGCAGCCCCTCTCCGAACAGCGTCTTAAGCTGAGGAGTAGCCTGCAAATTTTTCTTAAACGACCCACTCGCATTTATCAGAATTTCCTTTATCATCTCCACGTCGTAAATCAACAACGTCGGCTTCCACGCGATCCAACAAAGGAAAGTCCTCCCGTACACTCCAGACCACTCGTGGTAAAAAGACAATACCCTGTGAGTCACGTCGTGGTTGAAACTCATAGACTTTGCATCAGCTTGAGCGTAAAACCGACCTATTTCCGGAATGTTTCCGATGATCGGACGGTAACCAGGCCCACCGACTCCTTGTCGTTTGAAATGGTCTTGAATTCTGAAGGGTACCCATATAATTATGTGTATGAGTTTCAAGATGTAGAAACTAAGTAAAATGGTTGCAATAACCTGAAGAAGACGAAGAGCATCCATGCTTAGATAGGCCTCTTGGAGACCAAGACAGAAAGAACGAGATAGTCAGAGGCTAAGGAGAGTTGTTATCATAGTCGACAAATTACGCATTCTGCTTTCCTTTTTGCATAAATTAAAGCAATGATTCAAATCTCAAATATGTCAATTTAAAAATGGTGCTTGACTTAGAATTTGGTGTCATCAAAATATATAATATATAAGAAGTTGCAAGTTGCCATATTCCAATCATGTATATGTTAAAATACAGGTCTGGGACAGTGTAACTCTGACTTTGTAGCTCATATATAATCAAAAGGTTCGCGGCTACGATCTAGGATAACATATTGGCTTAAACGCTATATAACACACTCTTAATATTTTCTATTTTTTAAAATCTTTTGATTAAGAGCATAAGATCATGTCCTTGAGATAATGAAAAGTATTGGTCTATCTAGTATAATTGATCAAATATGAAAATTAAGTTTTAAAAAAAAATAAGTTAAGTTTAAGTTTAAGTTTTAAAAATAAATAAGCCAAGTTTAAGTTTAAAAGTTAAGTAAAAAAAATTAAAGATCAAATTTAAGTTGGACCTATAAAAGGTGTGGTCACTTTTGTTTCTCCTTCACACATCACGTACCCTCGTATTGGCCTCTAGATGAAGAAAACGGTATCTTACATACACTACAAGAAAAGTATGAAATACCAACGGAAATTTACCTATGGAAAAGAAAACGTTACCCATTACCGACGGAAATAATACAACCGTCGGTGAAGTTGCCTGGAAAATTGAGAAGGGGTGAAAAATAAAGAGAAATTTACCGACGGACCTTTCCGTTAGTAATGTAGTCGGCATTTGTCCGACGTCTTCCATCATGTAGCTCAAACTTTTAACGTAAACGACAACGTTTTGAAAAGTAACCACACGACATCATCTTGTAATACTTATGAAGCCTTCAGTAGCAAAACGACGTCGTTTTGTTATATGACAAAACGATTTGCTTCAGGATGAAAATGATATCGTTTGGTTGTAAGCCATACGACATCCTTTTAGTTAACTAAATAAGTTAAAGCCTCCAGCAACAAAAACGATATCGTTTGATTTTAAACCAAATGACGTCTTTTTCATCGTGAAGGAACATTTTGTTATTTAAACCCAAACAATGTCGTTTGATTTTAAACGAAACGACATTGATTTCATCTTGAATGAACGTTTTGTTATTTAAACTAAAACGATGTCGTTCGGTTTAAAACCAAATGACGTTGGAACGTTCTGCCATAATTCATTAAGTCTTAAAATGCATATATGTTATATTCTTATTAGGCACACTCTCATAATTCATATAATTTCAAATTATCTTTTATTAGATGTCACTTTTGCGGTGATTATAGTTATATTTATAAAAATTACACTTCAAAAAACTATTGTTTTAGGTAAACTAAAAAATATATAGGTAGAAAAAGATTTAATCACTAATTCCCAAAAATCAAAGTTTATATGAATACCTAGAACATATGAATTTCTTTACCATATAGGTCAATATCCAGTGGCATCAAAAGAATACCAATAATTGGCATCATCTTCAATGATATCAAATTAGAAAAACAAATGATATCTCTAATAATTCATTTCAAAAGAAAATTGGCTAATAGATCTCACATAAGCAAACTAAGAAAATTGGTATTAAAAGACATATTATTGATGGTCATTTGCTTTCTTATTGATAATACTGAAGCATATATATATATTTAGGGAGAGATATCATTCTTACATGTACCTAAGGGAGAAAGAGTAATCGATCTTTAAATTGGTACATGAATATTAAAAAAGAATACTCATTTATTTAGTAAGCATCTTGAATATAGTATTTACCTATATGATAAAACAATTTTTATAAAAAAGGGAGGGGAAATTTACTTATATATATATATATATTAAGAGGGGGCATATGTCACATATTTCTTTAATATAACGAGAGCTTACTTATTGTCTTTCATTTTTCATAAGATCACCAAAAATTGTATACCAAGTCAATGGATGAGTAAAGTGAACATTGTTAGAATATTTAATGACCCATGTGACTATAGTTTGAGTCCTATGAAATGTCACCCAAGATGATGGTTATTGGTATTAAATAAAGGGATCTCAAATAGGTTAAAGATCCTTTCCCTCTCTCTTTCAATATGAACCAACATGATGGTTGGATAAAGTATAAATAAGTTTTAGAAACTTATAAAAGGTTATCTTAACCATTAGAGAAACCTGAAAAGAGATAAAGAAGAAAAGAGGAAATAAACTTGTATCAAGAACATCAGCATCTTACAAAAAACAATCATGGATATAGGTATGCCAAAATCATTCGATCCAATAAATGTCTTTCAATTGGTATCAGAGCAAAGGTAATGTATTATTTGTTTCCTACCATCATAAATTGTTCTGTATCGATTTTGTATGATTGTGTTTTCTGTTCATTTTGTTTTTCTGTATTTGTGTGGCATTACTTTATGCGTTGCCCTGCCATGAAAGAAACATAGAAATAGAAACAGAATTAACAATGCAAGTTTTGTTGTTATTTTCAGATATTAATTGAACTTCATGAGCAATGTTTTATCAACATCTTAAACAACATATGGATGAATGGTTGTGGATGGATTGTTTAAAAATTCTAGAAACGAATATGAACTTTTGATGGATTGTTTAAAAGAAAAGAAACGAAACTAGAGTGAGAAACTCCATGAGTTTATGTCATGCATTGACCAGTGAAGAAGATAATGGTGAATGACGTTATTGTTGACTCAAGCCAAGAGAGGAGAAGAATCCATGAAATAAAGAAGATGTTAGAATAGAATTAAAAAAAACCCAAAAAATAGAGGCATCTGGAGGAAGAAGATGGCGGAGCATCTGGCGTGTGCACTTTCTATTGGTAGATGCTGATACGTGCTCTACACGTGCCAAATGGGCTTCCAAGCCCAAAATTCAAATTATGCATTGATTTATTTTGGGCTTTTGGGCCATTAAAGATTAAGATTGAGTTAATAAATGATTATGGCCCAATTATAATAGATTATTTAATTCATAATTGATTTATGTTCTACACATAATATATTTGGAAAATCAGTGTCATATTATATATTTCTTTGGTACATTGACTATTTTATATTATGTAATATTTGGAATTAAATTTTCATATTATATGATGCATGTGCTATATGACATAATGGTAATTTAAAATAGTTTATTAATCACCAAAGTGACCAAACTAATTCAATTAAATTTTTTCATATATGGTAATTATCTGATTAAATGTTTATTACATGGA
>JANITW010000006.1:2916513-2926930 GCA_027564335.1 Erythroxylum williamsii | reverse complement strand
ATTTAATTAAGTTACTTAATAAGCTTAGGATATATAATTAGCCAACATATTTAATTTATATGAGGCAAAATACTTAAAGAACATGTCTTTATTTTCAAAATTAAAAAAAATTGTGATTTTCTAATTTTATGAAAACTATATATTTTAATTTTTATTAAAAATAATGATAAAATATATGTATTATAAATAACACTAATAAAATATTGGTAATATAAACATTTAAATTAAACCTTAGATTCAATTAAAAATAATTAAATTTGACTCAAATTAACAATTTATTATATTTATATTAAATTATCAGTTTAAATTGAATTTATTAATTTAAAATTTTAGTTGATGCATATCGTAATAGTTAATAGATTCACATGTATTTAAGTGTTATTTTCTTTAACAAAAATGCAAAAGGAAGAGTTCTTATAAAAATTAAGAAGAAAAAAGTTATAATAATTTTTAAAAGGACTTTAAAACGTATGAAAAGTTAGAAAAATGTCAAAAGTCACCTCTCAAACCTACAATCTGGCGATGGTCCTTTCCCTATCAATTGAAGCACCCCCGCCCTATGACACTAACCCACTAAAGAAGAAAGAGTATAGTAATGTCGCAAATTGAGATTGGTCTAGGAACTCAGGTAATGATACTGTAATAACGTTTTTTTTTTTTTTCCACGAATTATTTTATAAGAGTTTTAACGGTGAAAAGGCATTACATTTTTAGTGATCTATTTTTAAACTAATTTTTGCTTAAACCAGATAAGTCCTTTATAAAAGATAAAATTCTGATCTTAAATTTTAAATATACGAGGATGATTCAAATCTATGATCTCACTTAAACCAAAAAAGTCATTTATTAACTTACCTATATCCTTACTATAATAATATTACAGTAGGATTAAAAATGAACCGAATAGATCCCTTATAAAAGATAAAAATTTGACCTCAAATTTTAAACGACTACATATATAAAGACGATTCGAACTTACGATTTCACTTAAAATAAAAGAGTCCGTTATTAACTCAGCTACGTCTTTACTGTAATAATGATTACAGTGACAATGGGGCATGTTATTATAACGTAAGCTTACTTTGGGATTAAAAATAGTTTAACAGATACTCTGTGGGTTCAAAACAGGGTTTTGATTCGGTGTAAAGAAAATGGATTGGACGTGTGTGGCAGGAACACGACGACTTTGGGGAAATGTGCTCTGCTCTGCTCTGCAGATGGAAATAGGAATGAGAGGACTGAGGTCTGGGACTGAGGAGGTCCCTTGCCTCCATTGTTTTAGCCAAAATTAGCAAACTGTGCCCAGCACATCACCTCAACAGATATTGTGAGGTGATCATGATTATGGAGATAGATGGATTAGATGCCCGGAGAGCTTAATTGGTAAAAACCCTCTATTTCCTCTCAACCAATTACCCTTTTCGAGTGATTGGTTAAAAACTCATATTTATGTATTTTGCAAGATTATGATGATTACTTCAAGTTTAAGAGAGTTGATAAATTCTAATATTTGAAGATTAGGAAATTATTTAAATTGGGCTTAAAATTAATGATTAAAAAATTTAACTGATTTGACTGATTTAATTATAAAAAATTTTAATTATCTAATTTTTGTTCGATTTATTATTGTAACTTTTATTCTTAAAAACTGATTGGTTTATTAATTAATCGATTAATTTTTATAAATTAATACATTCTCATAAATAAAAAAGTAATAATTTTTAATTAAATTTAAAAATTTTTGATAGATAAAGATAATATCTTACAATTATGTTTAAAAAATTTTAATTTTTAATTTTTAAACTAATTTTCTAATGGTCTAATTCGGTCTAACTTTTGGTTTTGCTTTTAAAACATTACTTAAAACTCTTCATTTTTAGGGTTTAGTGAGACTAAAATTGCTTCAGTTTCCTCAAGAGAACAAGGTGCATATCCACTATGGTAACTAAATAAAGGAGAAATTTGATATGTAAAATTGAATTTGAACTAAGAATGGATATTTACATTTAATGGCTTAAAAGAAGAAACAGCTGTGATGTAACGAGCAAAGCACCAAGTGACTACAATGTCAAAAGGGAGAATCGATTGCTAGGTCCCCCCCCAACAATCATCACCCAGTTGATTATCTTTTTAGTAGCTCATTTCCTTTATGTGATTCCACTCCATGTCCATGCCCTTTTTCCTTTTGGGAAGGGTCCTGTCTATATTCGAGTAAGGTTTGCAATGAAACGAATCGTGTCTTTAAGTCCTTTTTCAACGTACGAATAATTATTATATTTAAAATAAGATGATGCCATTTTAATCATATAATTTTTTAATTATTAAATAAAATCACATCCTTTTGATCTAAACTAGTTCAAACCAAGCCCAATCAACTAGGATTTCAAACGCTTACATTGAAACAAAAGGGTAATTGTGATCACATAACAGAGTCAACCCTGTTGACCTTGCCTATGCTCAAATCATGATTAACTCCAAAGCACTTGATATCCAATCACCGGAAAGGGCAAATCTTCTAATGCCTTTTCCTCACGGTTATTGCAAAGTTTGACTTAGAACAACGGCATTAAATGGCTTGTCCATGTCTAAGACAAAGACAAATCTCCAAATCGAAGACAGTTTGGCTCTTCAATCTCAGTTGTTGTTATGAACTTTGGAACAGAAAAGGCCTAGTTTTTCTTGTCACTGAAAACGAAGCAACGGTAGATTTTACTGTCACTATTTCATGATTTCATTTAAACACATGCCATTGACTTGCAAAAAGATTCGGAACCTCAAGTCTTGACAGCTCTCATTTCTACATGTAATTTGCTGGAAAGCACACGCAATCTAGCTTCAATTATTCCTCGCCCATACAAGTTCACATGAAACCGTATTAGACGACCTTGCACAAGATCGAGGACTTCTGAGGAATGATAACAGTAGTGGTCGGGGATGACTTTAGACCAGGCTGAGTCTGCGCCGCCACAAAGGTCCGGCAACATCATCTTGCCCATATTGATCTGTTCATACTAGACTACCTTTTAAAGTCCAAATCTGATCCAAAGTTTAACCAATTCAGACTAAACCGGTTAATTTCGATCACAACCGAATCCTTTTAGTCATACCTAACAGTAATTCGTGGTGCGCATGGTCGTTTCCAACTATAAACTACCTTTTTTTTGGTTTCTTAAGGGCCTCAAGTAAAAACTAATTGCTGATGTGATAGCCAACAGTTTTGTGCAACATAATGAGTACACGTAAGTTTCTAGGAATAAACACTTAATTACAAGAGATGTTCAAGCCAATTATATCAAAAGGCAGGCAACAAACTCCTCAAGGTCGGCATGTATTGAAGATCTCACCCCGCATCACATCTATTGGCATGTGTTCGTGCGTGTAACGCTCGGGACCTAAATACAAACCTGTCTTCTCCAGAAGTGCAAGCCCTTCTTCTCTTCCATATCTTGAACTATAAAGCTTCAGGTACTCGAAATCCTAAAGAAAGAAAAAATTGTAAGTTGGATGCATATCCTTTTTCAAAAAACAAAACCTATGCATATGATTTTTATTAGATTGAAAATTTTGACTCACCTGCAAGCCACTAAGAATACGCTCTAGTCGAGTTGAAGCAACCGGTTGACGGCAGGAGAATACCTCACCAGGATAGTATAACACCCCGTCACCGGGAGGTAGCCCACGCCTAAACCTTATCTGCTTACAGACGTAGCAATTTTAGGAAAGAGAAGCGCACGAATGCCCTTATCAACTAAGTACAGAGAACCAAGGGGCATACCTCTGCATTAGGGACAGTAGCCTTCTCATAGCAATTTGCACCCCAATACAAAAATCCGGTTCCACCTTCCTTCCAGACTCTCCACATCACAGCACGGTGCTGAGTACCACGCATTCCTAAATGCCAATTAGGATGAGGATCGGAGGGGCCCATACAGACATATGTCCACCATTCCTGCATTTGAAAACTCATTTCCCTTCAGTAAAGCAATAAGTTGGTGCCACATTCCAGTACTAAACTATCAAGCTGTTGAGTGGGAATCTTGGAAATGGAGCGATTAAGGAAGGACATGGAAAACTATAACCATCAAAATGAACAAAAAGTGCAACAAAAGAGTATTTTATAATGGCATCCAGGATCTAAGACTTTCTCACCAGACATCAACTTTCTGTTTCAAGTGCTAATTAGAGCAATAAATGTTAATGTTGTGGAAAGGAACGAAAAGCATAGGAAACATTAAGACACTAAATACTGACTCCACTATAGAAAATTGTATCACTTTTTTTCTTTTGAGAAGGGATGTATTTTTTTTACCTCACCACCCTCTGGCTGCAACTCAGAGATAATATCCTTGACCAGATCTTCCCGATTACCCAGTACCCACTCACTAGCAAACAAAAGAAAGGATTAAGAGAACATATAAAAGAATCAACGTTTGAATTCTATACGGATTACCAAGACCAGCATAATACCTAAGAATGATAATTCCATCAAATTGGGCAAAATTATGGAAATAAACTGTTCAAAGACGAGGATTTTTAACCAATTAAGTTTATGAAGAAACCTAGAAATCGATCACTGATCTAATTTGAGTACCTCTACAGGATAGACCTCAACAGAAAACTGAAGAGTAACGGCAGCAAGTGATTGAGTTCAAAAGTTCAAAATTGTGGTAATGGCGTCGTCAATCAACTAAATAGAAGCTAGTATAAGATGTTTGCACAGCCAACAAATGAGTATATTATAATATGAATTTGAAGTTGCATTCTTCTGCACACAACAAACAAGGGAAAGACACTAAACTCATATTTGTACCAAAGATGCCATGCCTAAGAAACTAATATTTCCTAAAACAAATAAGCATGCATTTATAACCTTTCTCTCGACTTCTTTGGAACAAAAGATTGCTGAAGATTTCACTAGAACTACGAGCATGCAAGTAGGATTTTCATAGCAGGTTCCATTCATGCAAGGGAAGGCTGGTATGAATTTAGTTAAGTGGCAAAGATATAAGCACCAGAAAGGACAAATATTCACTGACATAAATACAGAAACAGCAAAGATGCGTACAAGCTGTAAGAGGTAATACCTGGTGCAATAAATCTGAGTGTGAGGGCGCAGAAATTTTGGAACTTTAACAAATGCCTCAAAAGGAGTAGGTCCAAGTGGGGCATCATTTGGTCCTGTCAGAAAGCATTTTTGCAATTCACTCAGGAAAAGGCAGGAAACATTCTAATTTAAGTAATCACAAAAAGAGAAATGGATTCATACCACAATAGTAAGTAGTCAAGACGCGAGCATCAGGAGCATAAGCATGAATTTCACCAGCCATATTGCGGACAGAATCATATTGTTCCAAATTCAGTGGCTGCAGTGAAGTATATTGCATCATTTACATAAAATGTCGAGAAAGTAGAAATGAATCCAAGCACAACTATCCACAAAGAGATATCTAGGAATCAAATAGTCATGCATACACCACAGGACGCAGCCTATGAAGAGAAAAAGTTGATCCTGGTGCTCCCTTTTGAAGAGCAAAGACAGCCTCGTGATCTATGAGAAAGGCTGCACATAATACATACTATAGAAAACAGGTAATGTGAAAAGTTATAAATCTGGGAGGTTATGTCATATTGATAAATCTGGGAGGTTATGTAATATTGGCATGTCAGCCACTTATAACATGCTACAATAATGAGCATGGCTGCAAATCTAAGACAAATTTTCTCCTCCTTGTTCCTAATTTCCGAAAATTAAGAAGATTAACTACAATAAAAAGAGGAAGGCCTGGGAAATTAGGAAAAAAATTGAATCCCACTTGGAAGAGAATAAAGCTAATGATACAGTATACACACCTCATCCCATAAGTAAAAGTAGGCCTTCTTCCAGTGAGACTTCGTCCTCAATATCCCTAATTCTTTCTGCAAGTAATCCTTCGCTCCATCATTACTGTTGCACATCAAAAAGCCAGTAAAATTCATCAGTTTTGGAAGTTAATATACCTGAGAGAAGCGAGCGTGGACAACTGACTGTATACCCTGAGACTGCTTGTCTGTACGGTACTGCATATGCTGCTAATCTTGGGTCTGAGAAATACTCATCTGCTTTTGGATGATCAGCTACAATAATCGATTAAAAGAAAGGTATATAAATAGTTAAGAAATGTATCCCCAAATGTCATTCAGAAGCACAAATGCTGAAGAAATCAAATAGTTATGTGCACAAATACAGATTATTGCATGGATACATAAATCTCAGTCTTTATATAACCCCTTCAAATTACCTGGCCATGGACAAGTGTATGTCAGAACTCGCATGCTCTCTCCCCACCTGCAGAAATAAGGACTGATTCTGTATTGAAGAATCCATTTGAAATGCTGATCCAATGCTTCATACCATTCCTGACTTCCATGTTCAACACCGAATCGATCCTCAATAACTGTATCAGATATCTAGATGACAGTTAAAGAAGCAACACTTTTGTTTCCACATATCAGATTCAGTTATTATACCATATAAAGACAAGGCATCCCAACAACCACTGTTCATGTTGGCTGTTGAGGGCCAAACTCATTTGGACATAAGCATTCTGTAGAACTTAAGAAGACGGAAATATACGACCTAGATTTCATCTATGTCTCCCACATAAATATCATCAGTTAAGGAACGTCATTTACCTTTAGCCCATATGCACCATATTTGACCACATAAAGGGATGTATTTGCTTCAAGAATAAGAAATGAACTAGGATCTTGATCTTAGACGACTTCAACTCTGCTTCTAATATGAAGTTCAATTCATGTCTTAAATAACCAGTTTACAGGACAATACTTTGATCAGCTCCTTAAAAACTTGAGATGGATTATTTTAAAGCTCAGCATGCAGAATCCATCTTTGAAGGCAAATTACTAGAGGATAGCTAAGGAAAAAAGGAACTCACTTAGAACATTCAACTATTACAAAAAGTGAACTTCATGAAGACAAGGATACACCAAAGACAGCAGGAAGTGAAGGAGTTGCAGGAAGTGTGAAATCCCAAACGGTTATACTTATCTTCACACGAACAGAAAGGTTTGAAATAGCATCCTCATCCATCATATCAACGGAACCATTATCTGAACAGAACTCAGAAAATGATGGAGAAACAAGAACTCTTCTTAAAGCCGTAGTTGCAGATCTCACTCTTTCTACCTAAAAAAGAAATGTCCATATGACTGTTTGCAAACCATAGATAGCCCAAACAGTAAAATTAGTTAGTGATTGAAACAATACCACTTCATCCAATGGTTTTCCTTCAATCGGGTCCACAATTTCAAGGCAATTCCGAAGTTCAGTATACAGTCTATGCTTTTCAGCTTTACCCATGTACTGTGACGGAGATCTGAAATGAAATTATAACAAACATGATCCCGTTTAAGCCTTATTCACTAGCAGTAACTACCATTGCCACATATCAGCATTGTCATCAAGAACTATTAGGTTCATATAGGGTTGATAAGAGCAATTATGAATCTGTTGGTTTAGTCATTATTCGTGCACCATATAAGTATAATTCAATAAACTTTCTTTTAAGAAAAAAGAGACGAAGAATTATACTCTGAAACTGTTTTCAGGGCAGAAATAATGAACTCCCCTTCATATCGACCAGGTGGCTGTGAAGTCGGAACATCTATGGAAATCCAAAGAGCAGTTGTTTCTCTGAGCCAAGCAAAACACCCCAATGTCAGGAAAACAATTGACTAAGTATTTCTGTACATCACAGAAGAACAAAATCCGGAAATCTTTTATGGAGGGACTACCCTGGAAGTAAGCTTATCTGGGTGATAGGAAGGTCAAGAGGCACAAGAGCATCGGGAACACCCAATATTGAAACCACCTTCCGCAATGTTATTGATTGTCCAATACGAAGTCTGCCCAGCGCCCAATGTCAAATGTCAAAATCAGAAAGATACAAATTAACACTAACAATCAAAATCTATTGAGAAATTTAGCTTAAAGAATTTACCGATCACCGGAGGTGGAACATAAATCAGTGCACTGAACCTGCACAACCCCTGCATTGCCAGAACCACTCCAAGAAACTTTTGGACGTAGAGCAATTTGAACACTTTCTCTCTCATTTCTAGCTGCCAGTAGGTTTATCTTCAAAACAGAAATTGATGTTATAAGGTCATGCAAGAAGCCACCAAGTAGCATCCAATTAACTTACTAAGCTATAACAAAAATTCTGCTATACTCAAATCAATAAATACTAAGCTAAATCTGCATGATCCAAGACATGATCTAGTGATCAATCTACATGCAAAAACATCAATAATTTGTATCCACGGAAAATAAATCTTAAGAATATGCAAGCATCAGCGTGTATACTTCTACCATTAAGCACTAAATAACATGTACCAGCCACAACAAACAAGAGAAAAGCAGTGTTAAATTACAGGTTCCAAATGTCTAGGCATTTCCTGTGGTCCAACATTCGCGGTGCTTGGCAAGCACCAAACGTGCACCAAATCAGCGGTTGTGACCTCCAAAGGATCGATCGATCCCTTGAGCGGATTCGGACCACCGTCAATCCATCCATACGCCGTCCCTCCTCCGGCGACGCCTTCAACAGGAGGCACATCAACGTCTTGCTGATTCCCTCCTGAGTGATTCACGCGAATTAAGGATACACTCTAAACTTCAATTACGAAAAAAAAAAAAACTTTCCACAACCACCAAGTATAATCATACACATCACCGACGAAAAAGTAAATTAACTCATATCTCACTAACCGCTACTATCACCATAAAAACTAAATTGGAAACAAAAGGAGAGAAGAGCAGACTGATAGTTAGCGACGAACCGGTGTTATCCATTTCGGCTTCGCAAAAGATCGGGAGATTGTATGATTCTGAGCTCCGGAAAGTGACAGGCTCGACTTGAAGTTAGAGAGGAATAATGCAAAGAATAAATTCCGTATGATTGCTAAATTCGACATTATAAAAAGGAATAATCATATATTAAATGGGCTTGGATTTGGGCCGAGTGGCCCGATCCAGTCTAAAGTCTATAAGCTTGACTCGATTTAATCAAAATTTCTAAATAATTCGAACCTAATTTCAGTTCAAAGCACCAATATCTCAATAATAATGTCCAAACGACATCATCTGTTAATAGGCAAAACGATATCGTTTTCGAATCTTAATATTTTATGTAGATTTTTTTAATTTGTTGTGATTATATTATAAAGGATCTTAAAATAATTAAAATATTAGCTTTAATTAATATATATTTGATATGACTTAATGAGTATTGTCCTTTATGTTTTCTTAAATTAGCTATTGTAATAGCAATATAATTTATTTTTATACCAAGTTTTTTTAGTGAGTATAGATTTAAGTTTTTGAATTGAAAAATATTGATAACATAGAAGAAGTCCTTTATTAATTTTAAATTAACTTTTAAAAATAATTAATGACTATTTAAATAATAGCTTATATTCTTATATTAAAAATTATATTTAAATTATGAAAAGTATTTTTCATATCATTAACTTAATTTACAAATATTAAAATAACTGAAAATGTATATTTTAATAATTAAGACTTATCTCTACTTGATTAATATTTGTATTTGTTCATATTAAATAAAATTTTATTGTTGATATGTAAAAAAATAATATAATATTTTAGGTGGTATATAAGTTGGAAATTTATGCAACTTTCTTGAAATTTATCACTGAAATATTTCATTAGCCTGAGTGTTTTAGTGAGAAGCGTCTTTCTCGATTCATGTATCTAATAATACCGTGTGTCTTGAGTTTTTGTTATTCACATACCATAAAATAAAATTTAAATTTTAAAATTTTGAGCATCTCATTTTCTTTTTGTTTTACAAAGGAAAAAAACCAAATCTTCAAAAAATGAACTAACTAACGCAGTGTTCTGTAGTACAAAATTTTTTGTTATCTCAATGGATGAGTTCTATGACATTAGAGACTTTTAGAGTATGTATATGCCTGGGCTAGCTAAGATTGCAAGAAAAATCAGACCATGTAACACACTAATTTCTTTCACGATGCACTGAATTGCATCTCCCAAGTTGAATATAACTAGGAAGTATAGTGAAACATTGGAGAGTTTAAATGTTCCTCTGATTCCAGCACCTGAAAATGATGGAATTGATCTTAATTGCAATTGTCTGGCAAATCTCGCCACCCACACTCGTCTTTAACTGTCCGTATGGTTGCTGTCTTCAGTAGCTATTGACAGAACGGAACATAAACTGGAGACGGTAGGATGTTTGGTTGTGGTAGACAGAACAGAAAAACCTGTATCCGTCTCTTGGACAGAATGTGTTTGATTGCAATGGACAGAACGAAAAAATTGTGTCAATGACAAAAATGCCCCTGGTACTTAAGATGATTAACAATGTGTTAT
>JANITW010000006.1:2822980-2833061 GCA_027564335.1 Erythroxylum williamsii | reverse complement strand
TTAAATTTTAAATTATTAACTTAAAAAATTAATTTATCTAAAATATGTAATTTATAAATTATCATGTGTACTGATTTTAAACTTTCAACTATAAATTTGGTGGAGTAAGCTTTTGTTTTGAGATTTAATAAAAAATTATAAATTTAAAATGTATAAAAAAGATTGCAAATCACTTTAAAATTTCCTAAGGGGACAATTGATAGAAACAAAGAAATTAAAATTAATAAATATCAATTTATTTAATTTACATTTTCATAATTTTATTTAATTTTAAACTATTAAATCAACATACTAATTTATTTAAAATATATAATTTATAAATTATTACACATACGCAAGTATAAAAAGATGATAAGGGTGTGTATTATTGAATCTTTTTTTATCAGTGTTGACAAGGCTTTAATTTGATTTTTTTGGGTTATTTATGAAGTATCTTAGGAAGATCCTAATTATAAGAAAATACTTTTAAGATATTCATATTCAGACTAATTCTTACTCAAGTTAAATAAGGTTTTATAAAAAAATAAAGCTCTAATTTTAAATTTTAAATGAGCGTATATAAAAGAGAGATTTGATTTACGATTATATAATTTAATAATAAGTCAAAGTAGTTATGGAATGTGAACATATTTACGCGTACTATCCGACCCCTCTTCCTGTCGGTACTTTGGCTAATCCTGTCAAACGACTTTTAACTATAACACAACTCCAACTGTTCCATGACTTTACCAACTTGCTTTTTAAGTACAGAGTTGCATTTACTCCTAAGGAATTCTCCAATTCTCTCTGATCACTTCCCTCTGCAAAACAAAGTGCCGTACCAAGACCGAGAACCCAGGAAAATGAGAGGAAACGATGCACCAGCAGTCGTATCAATTCCATCAGCAACAGCCACTTCAGGTGTAAAGAAAGTGAGCTCAGAGAGCAGCTTTTCCTTCACTAAAAATGGCTACAAGTTCTGGGTATTGACTGCTATTCTCCTTCTCGCCCTATGGTCCATGGTCACCGGCTCTGTTACTCTCAAATGGTCCACGGGGAATCTCACGCATCTCTCAGAAGACCCTGACTTCCCAATCCATGATGATCTCGATGTCCTCGTATGGTCTCTCTGTTCTTGTGATCTCGTTGATCTTGAGTTTGTTTTCATTGTAAAGATTCAATCTTTATGTGTAAAGACTTGAGCTTTTGTGTTTATGGGTGGTTAGGAAGTAGAGGAGAAGGAAAAAGTGGTGAGGCGTATGTGGGATGTGTACACACACAGCTCCAATACTAAACTGCCTAGGTTCTGGCAAGAGGCTTTTGAAGCTGCTTATGAGGCCTTGGTAAGCGAAGTAGCTGCTGTGAGGAACGAGGCTGTTTCAGAGATAGCCAAGATGTCTCTTCGCTCCATCAATCACGAGAGACTATCTTTTGGAACAACAATTGTTAGTAACTAACCTCTCCAGTTAAACAAGTTCTGGGAAATGGGTTATGAGTGTCATTGGTTATGGAGTTGATGGGATCAATTCATGTCTTTGATTTTCGGTTTCACTTTTTTTTTTATGGAATTTTGATTCTAAATTTTAAAGTCACCTTCCATGAACATGGTTATCGACCTTTAAACGTGATGATTCTGTGTTCATAAAGTTGTTCTCTTTTTATTTTCCTACAAATCTCTATGCAGGTGATAAATTCCGTATGCCTTTTCTGATTCTATTATCTTCTGCATGCTATTCGTGTGGATGTGAACTCTTCTCAATTGCATACTATCTTTCGTGGTTGTCTTAATTTAATCATCTAAATCAGCCATTAAACTCATTTCTCTTTTCTTGGATCCCTTAGTTCCATTGCAAGTTTGTAACATAAAAGGGAGAAAAAAAAAGAGGACTTGATGAAGCATTTCTTGATCGATCTTGATACTCTTCTCAATCATTCTGCTCTATATTTTGACGTGATCCGATTGTGTCGAAATTTGTGGTCTCATGCCATGATGTGCATAAAATACAGGATGGATGGAAAGGAAAGGAGCAAAAGAGACCATGAAAAGGAGAAGAAAGTGGGAGTGGTAAGTGTAGCCAAACCGAATGACAAGACTCTCACTGATGTAGTTTTCACCATCTAGTGAAACGTCCTCTTCTTTCTCCAAGTTGGCAGGACATTGTCTCCGATCATTCGGTTTATTTTTGTTGTTCCGGTGGAATATTGTGACCGGAAGTATGTGGAGATTGTATGTCGGTTTCGATCATTGAATTTAGTTTGTCCGGGATGAGAGCTGGAAATTGGTGATTGGTGGTTGTAGCTTTATGTCGTTTTCCATTTTTCAACCTCCTTTTGTGGAGGCGAATTGATGATGAAATAACATCAGGTTTGACACCTGACAATGACCTATCCTTCTAATTTCCTCTTGTTTTACAAAAATCAGAACGCGTAAGACTTGAAAAATCATATCAAATTTGTGGGGTTATCAGATTTTCTTTTATTTGAATGAACTAAAAACAGGTGAAATACTCCATGCATTAGCTGATTTGGGGCATAAATTAGGGTTAGATTGAAACTGTGAATAGTTTAACAAAGGAATCCAACACCTGAAAATACACTAACAAAATTGCCCGAGCAGATTCAATAGGTAGTACTGCTGCTGCGGCCGCCGCCTCCTTCCCATCGAGGGAGCAAAAACTCTTTAAGAGGAAAACATTTACAGCTCTTTCAGCTACCTAGATATTTACAAGTACCTCTCGAAACCGAGAACTGTACTAGTCATCCACCGACTGGATCTCGCCCATCATGATCCTGTTACTGACAACATTGAAACCCAAAACTGAAGTGCTAACTTTCTTCCCTTTCTTTCCTTTCTTCTTGCCTCCTCCCTTTGAGGACCCATCTGCCCCATCAGCGACCTTTCGGTCAGAATCATCCTTGCATGCATTGTCCACATTCATGTCTCGAGCAACTAATCCGGTCACCTTCTGATCATTCCGAATTTGGAAGGCGATTTCAAGCACATCTGCTGGCAACAACTCTTTATAGTTTAGGAATTTGTCAATGAACTCGTAATCAGGGTCGAAGGAACCAAGGTTTTCTATCAAAAGCGTCTCGGCCTCTGATCTTGATTGCTTCAAGCAGAACTCTAAAAAGCTTGTGTCTACAGAAGCACAACATAAAATCAAAGGAAAAACTTTTAGAAGATCAAGCAATTAACTCTACGAAATGACCTAGTATATTTAGTGACATATCTTGAAATTTAACACAAGGAAACATGCTTGCGTCGCGATCTTTAGAAGCAAAGATGCAACTTGTAAGGTCATAACCCGTTGAAGTAAATGTTGGGATGGCACTTGGTTCATTTCACTCGTGACAAATTGTAGGAAACTAAATTAATTGAAAATGTAAATAAACAAGTAAAACCTACCTTTAGACCCAATCAGTCTAACCAACTCACTTTGACACCAATCTCTGAAGTCCATGGCCTCTGAAAAAGAATAAAAAAATATAGGATGATAAGGCCACGTATACAAGAATACATTAACAATCTAACAGTTCTTTACCTGAATGTTTGCTCGGTGCATCTTTCTTTCCTCGATGCGATGACTGAGCAGAAACGGACAAGGACGAAAGAGAACGATTAGCAGTCCTATTCCCTGACTTCTGTCGGCCTAATGATCCAACAGGAGTTGCTTTGATCGGAGTGTTTTTGGTCCCCCAACTGCCTTCAATTGCAAGATGTGGGAACTCAGACCTGCTTACAAAAATAGGAGGGGAATAATTTCAATTTCAAGCAACAAGAAGAAAGACATAATGGTAATAGAAGCAAAAGATACAGATCATACTGCTCGGTCTCTTGTTTGGATTGATCAATTGGACCCCAAAATAGATCATCATCCTGCTTATGTTTTGGCTGAGAAGTAGATTTGGTTTTGATCTGGATTGGAGTAGCAGTCTTGGCGGGAGAGGTTGACAGGGACCATGAAGAACCAGTCCCATGGCCAGCTTGATTTGGCTGGGGCTTTTGTGGAATTGGTAATTGATTCTGAGGCTGGATTGTAGTCTTCTTCTCCTGCTCTTTCAAAATGTCCCTCAGTGAAGTGGGTTTCAGAGCCTTCTTGGCATCTGTAGACCATGCTGGTGAAGGCGAATGGTCTGCTGGCTCTCCCTTCCAAAGGACAAAATCTCCCAAAGAAGGACCTGATGGAATCACAGGAAAAACTTCTTTTTCCTGTTGCAAGGGATGGGACTTTTTACCTTTCTCAAGGGGAATGGAACTGATAGGTATCTCACAAGAACCACTGGGCACTACAACCTTAGCTCCAGTACCCTTTGCCTTGGCCGATTTTTTACGACTCTTTTTTGTGTCTTTTGCCTCAATAAAGTTGCCATCATCAATAGAGTCCACATTGGCAGTTTTAACCTGTCGGTTAGTTGAGCTAGTTATATTTTCTGCCACCTCTATCTCTCTAAACTCAGAATTTGCCAGAACATCTTCCGCCAAAATATCATGTAGCTGGTTTTTCTTGCTCTTTGAACTTGGTGAAACTTCTGGTTTATTCACAGTCAATTCAGTAGCATCTCTCTGGTTTTCTTTAGAAATTTTAGGGTCTAAATTTGCAACAACTCCCATCCGAGTAGACAAGCTCATGGAGTTGACAGTAGTTGTTATTTCAGAAACAGTCAATTCTTCCTGTGCCTTCTGCTCTTCCAGTTGAATTTCCAACAAAGATTTTGGTTTGAAACCAGGAGCAGGTTTCCAAGCTCTTTGGCCTGGTTGTATTAGTGCATGCTGCAATGAGACAGGCTCAATGAGCTTTGGCCCACTCTTCCCTTCGGTTGTTTCAATATGATTTATTTGCATACTTGTAGGCAATGCACCTTTCAATTGTTGGGAATCCATGATTTCTGAAGAAATGCCAGACTTGTTGTTTTTCATCTTCAGTGGCGGCGTCCCACAAACATTTATTCCTCTTCCATTGGATGATGCCACCTTGGTGTGACCAAAATTTAACCCTTCTGCTTCTAGTTGCTTTGATTGCTGTAAAGTGGATCCCTTTGACACTCCTTTTGCTTGTTCAGAAGAGGTGTTCAACTTGGCTAATTTCTGTTTTTTGGATTTCTTCTCAGTTTTTCTTGACTCACGAAGTTCATTCTTCACTTGTGTCACAGAAGAAAGTTCATCAACGGATGTTGCTTTTTCGGCCTGCATCTCATTATGAGATTCATCCACTTGAACCTCCAAACCAGTAGCATTCTCAAGCTTTATTTCAGTAGCAGAAACATCAGATGATGCTACAGCAACAGAGTTTCCATTAGATTCGGGATGCATAGGATCAGCAGTTGCCTCAGACGCTGCCAACGTTTCTGTTTCTTTGCTGCTACAAATGTCTTCTGATGGCTGCCTTAAAACCGGAGCATGAAATTTAGAAACCTGGGCAGGTTCCTGTATAACAGAAGACTTATTTGAAGATTTGTTCATGACCCCTTGCAAATCTCCACTTTCGGTAAGAGACGAAGGTAGCATGGATTCGTTTTGATGGAGAGGGTCAATTTTTTGGGGAAGATCAGAAATGTCCACAAATTCTCCATGGACAGGATGAAGAGAAGACACTTTGGCATCAACAACATGACTGACATCCTGGGTAACTTGTAAAGGCAAATTCATGAAGCTGGTAGAAGTATGCTCATCTTGAATGTTTGAAGGTGGCAGCGGAGAACAAATTTGAAACAATTCTTGTGATGGTTGCAGCCAAGGGCCCCCATTTACTGTAGGTAATGGAGCTGTTTGCAAATGCCCAAATGTTGGTTCACCAAATTGCTGGTTCAAGTGATGCTCTGAAATAACCTGAGAAAGCAACTGTTGTTGCCGCAACATCTGTTGATGCTCCTCCTGTTTCTGCTGTTCCTTCATTAGCAGAAGTTTATTTAGCATTGATAACTGCTGCATTGGAAGAGGAGTATGGGAATGTGACTGCAACAAGTACTGCTGTTGCAAAATATTAAGCAATTGTGGATCTTGTGGTAAACCGGAGGCAAGTAACTTCTCGGCTGCCAAAAGACCAGATGGATTATCTACAGCTTGGCCAATCATGTTTGTTAAAGAGGACAGACTGTGTGGCTGCAGACTCTGTTGTTGACCAAAATGAATTTCAGAAGGAAAATTCTGAGCTTGATGCACGTCAATCTTATCCTTAACTGGGTCCAGGCCACCCTGTATAGGAAAATTAGACCAACCAGTTACAGTATTATTCATTCCAGATAGTCCTTGGAGGATGGTCATCAAGTCGGCATTCTGAGAATGAGGAGGCTGATGCAGATTTTCATTCATTGAGGAAATGAGTTTTGGGTGAAGGAGTGAAGATTCAGATAGAATCTCTGGCCTTGATACCATTGTTGATGTATCCCTGCCAGCCCAATAAGGATTGGGCAGTGACCTCTGCCGTTCGAATGCTATTCTCTTTGCCAAAAGGAGGGCATCATTCCCACCATCAACTTCCAATAGAGGTACATTTCCGGTATTATTACCAATAAATCCTGGCAAACCTACAATTTTCACATAACCACACAATCTTTTAGCCAGCAGACGACGACAGAAAAGAAGAGGAGAGCTAGCATGTCAATGTAACAAATTTACGGTAAGACACCAATAAAAATATCCTAGCAATGCAAGGAGAAAAACAACAATAAGAAGTATACATGAATTACTTATATTTGTAGACATTAGTGACTCCAAGAATCTATTTTCCGCCTCTGTTGTTGAACTAGATTTATGCCTTGGTTCATTTTTCATCATATCTGCCAACTCAATCTGCTTTGCCATGCCAAAACCAGGGGGTGGTCTAGCCTTAGCTCGTAAGTGAGGCATAACGTCACCAAGTAATAAAAAGGGTGCATCCTTTGGTGCAGTTGCAAGGCGAACTTGTAAATCTATGCCAAAATATCCAGCCTCAAACCATCCAATTATATCGCCCCCAGAAAAGGGACCTTGAATTTCACCCTGAGGATCTTTGTAGCAAAGAATTAGGTTCTCAGGAGACGGGGGTGGGAGTTTCTTGCCCGCTTGTTCTTTATCAAGACTTATAGACGACTGCCTCATCATTATGGAATTCTCACTGCTTTGCCATTTTGCTTCATCTTTGGAGAATGATGGATTAACAAAATTACTCTCCCACTGATTCTCTAGATTCTTCTGAGGCTGAGTCCATTCAAGATCAGAGTTTGTAGACCTAATATCACTTGGAATCTCTCTCCAATCAATGCCCTGATCTCCAAGTGAATGGGCCCGCCATGGAGTGCCAGGATGGACAGGATTATTTGCCTGCATTGTAAATTGCCTACCTGTATGAGCTTCACCAGCCTTTTTGTGAGGACCAACAACTTCCCTGATAGCTGCAGAAAATGATCACAGGCATAGGTAATTTTCAAGTGAAGTAAGTTTCTCACAAAGAATATTAGAAAATATAGATACATGTGAGCAAAATGCAAAAACAACCAACATGATACCAGGAAACTCAAACAAAAGACGATTGAAAAGATTAAAAAGAAAATATATAACTTCATCTGATGAAAGTAACTAACAATATTTTGAAAAAAACAAGTCCTATACATAAAACACAAATATCCAATGTTGTTGACCAAGTCATCTATAAAATCACATTATTTTCTGGTGATCAACTGATTCAAAGCAAACTGCAAAATCAAGTAACAATTACCTTCTCCTTTGATTTTGTCATCTGCTTTACATTCCTGCATCGTTTGTTGTTTGGTGTTGGACTGCTGATATGCCTCTCTATCAGCATATCCTCTCTCTGCATGATTTTCATAACCAGCTTTTGAAATGTCATCTTTAGTATCCTCTACTGACAGTGATGCATCATCTCTGCTGCCTGCTCAGAGAAGAGAACCATAAAATAAATAAATTTCTCCAGAATGAGCACAGAAATGCAGAAGTAACTTTGATAAGTCAATACCAGTTGTGATTCGTCTTGAAGGAGTGGACTCTATAGTGCTCCATCCAACAGGTCCTTCCTTGGATAATTGTGGAGCACCACTGCTTACTAGTTCCCCTTTATCAATTCCATCCAAAACATCCTAGTCAAACAACAAAGAGCGTCAAATCATTATCAAGTATAAGAAACTAGCATGTATTTACAGATTCAATGGTAAAAATTACCATTTCTTCAGGATTTGGAGTACAGAGTGCAAGTGGCTCCAAGGGTTCTTCCTGTGTAAGAGAGGTAACTTGTACAAACCCATCCAAAAGCTTGCAACCTGATTTCATGTCAATCATCCGGTAAATATCAAGTAATTTTGTCCGATTATACTTCAGAGGTCCATTTTCACCCTTGTCTGAAATGGTTCCCAAAGATTGAGGTTGACTTAAAGAACTGCTCATAAAGTTTCCACCAGAATTGGCCCTTCCACGACCCATAGAAAAAGTAGAATTATTTTCTCCACGTCCCTGGCCATAGGAAAAAATAGAAGTCTGTTTATTTGACATTGGAGTTTGGTGATGAGAAGTCTCTCTTCCTCTATTCTGGGAGGAATTAGGTCTCCATGGTCGATAATATTCACCATCCTTTTCCTCTTTTCCATGAACAGAAAGATGAAGCGACCCCTTCTCAAGTGAGACTTCACCATCTTTTCCCAAGTCCACTCTATTCTCACGCAAAGTTTCCTTCTCCTTATCATCAGGTCCCCACCGTGTGTTCCATTTACTCTCACGCCGCTGATCATGATTGGTCTCCCGGTTACCCAAGTCGGTCCAACGATCAGATGGACCACGCCGAGCTTCATGATGCCTAGTAGATGAGTTCTCTGTCCAGCGATCCATTCGTCGTGTCTCACCAATATCTTTATCTCCATCCCTCCAGCGGTCTTTGCGCACAGAGGAATTAGTGTCTCTTTCCTCATCACGCCAGCGATCACGGCGAGCAGTTTCCATATCAAGCAAGGAAGGCCGGAAAACATCTTTCTTCTTCTGGATATCATGACTCTCCTCACAATTGCCTGATGCTTTTGTTCTGTCTAAGCGGCTCCCATAAGCTGAAAATGAGCTGAAGTGGTTCTCCTGTGTATATATTGTCCCCCCACCATATGAAAAAGAATATTAAACCAACAAGCACAGATGGGAATATCCATAAAACCAATTTCCAAGCATTCTCCGTAGACAAATATTAATGAACAAGGAACAAAATGTATGCATACAGGACAGATGGGCAAACAATAACAAATGACTATTTCATGCGTATCCAAAACTTATCAAATCATATACATAGGTAACTACGATATTAGGATTCTGGCTACTTACCCCACCTACCACTCCAGCCTTGCTGTCACCTGACTTTGGGAGGAGCCACTGTGGTGAAAGAGGAATAGCATTGTCAGATCCAAGGGCATCTGCACAAAATAGATGTATATATGAATAAAAAACCTTCGATCATACACATTTAATTAACTGATTTGCAACACAAGTATTGGATATCTTCTTAAATGGTTGTTTAAACTGGAGACAAGGACAAACAATTCCAGTTGCTGCAGTACCGATAATAATCTGCATTCTTGTGCAAATTATTATCAAGAACTATAATTTGAGGGTGAAGATATCAACTCCCAACAAGAAAACAGAGTATGCAAAACAACTAACACTACCGAGAAGCAAAAAACATATCCAACAAAAAATTATCCTGAGACAACTAGTCCATCATCCCAGTAACAAAAAACCAAATTAATTCCCGTGATATTGCATGCATAAACGACCAATTTCAAACACTAAGCAAAATTAAACTAGTGCATTATGAATGAAATTCCAATTTGCAGACAAAGCAAGTTTCCAGGAGTCTACACTACTAATTAAAAGTGTCACATCAGTAGGAATCCCATCACTGATATACTGGACACGAAATACTAAACATGACGTCCAATAAATACACTCACAACCATTACTATGGTGTTGTTAGGTTGGTGAAATAAGTAAATTTGAATAAAAATTAAGAAACCAAGCACCATTTTATTCTCAGATTACACCACGTACTTTAAAGGTTAAGTTTTTCTTTATCTTCTCCGTTTGAAAAATAAACCAACGGCTATAAACCTAACAATAACTAAATAACACAAA
>JANITW010000006.1:2668256-2678853 GCA_027564335.1 Erythroxylum williamsii | reverse complement strand
AGTTAAATTTTAATTAAAAATTAACTAATTTCTTTTAATTTATAAAAATCAATCGATTAATTAATAAATTATTTATTTTAAATTTATTTAAATATGTTTAAAATTTTTAATTGAATTTAATTAATTTAAATATTTCAATAATAATAAGAGTAACTTTACCTTGCACACGTAAAACCGGCACAATCTTCTTTTTCACTTTGAGCGCTTTTGGTCTAAAACCCTAACCATGGTTAGGCAAGGGTAGTGTCAGTAGTCCCTTTAACCTTATTAGGCTTGTTTCGACTTTCGACCATTTCCATCTCATAGCTCCAAACTCGTCTGCTGTTTTCTTCTCCAACCAAAGGGTAGTGTTCATACTCGTATATTGGATTGCATAAAGAGCAAAGGCATAACACATATGAATTTGGTCATGTTTTGGAGCTGTTTTCTCATTATTGATTCAATATTCTGCTCACTGAAATGACCCTTTTGGTTTCTGCTTCCTTGGACAGTGAAGGTAAATAATTTTTCTTGCAGAATCTTTAATAATATCGACCAAAGGTACGAGCAGAAGGGTTTATGCTGCAGAAAGACTGGTGCTGTGTTTATTTGGAGCAGCTGGAGAGTAGTAAAGAATGAAACTTTGTATCAAGATTTGATTTTTATATGTGGGTTCGAGTGTTTCTTGTTGTATAGAGTAATTTAAGGTTGCTGTTTATTGGGAAAAGATTTGATGGGTAAGAAGAAACCTCAAAAGACGAAGGAACTCTCAGTGGCAATATCAGAAGCTTCATCGACAGGAAATGAAACTCAGCAACATCAACAACTGTCTCAGACTCCTCGAAAGAGAGGTAGGCCTCGCAAGATCGTTGAAAAGAGTACTGATACCAAAGTGAAGAAAGAGCAACTAACTGGAGAAGGTAACACTGCTGATGGTGATCAATCAAAAAGGATTAAAACTAGCAAGGAAGAAGAAGAAAAACAACAACAAGGGCAAAAGGTAGAGGCTGAGGGAGTCCTGTCGACTCATAAGCGAGGAAAAAAGAAAGAAAGTGAACAACCTGAAGAAAGAGAGCCTCCAAGAAGGAGCAGGAGGAGGAAGAGCCAACCCAGAAAGAGCTACTAAATCGGTACTATTACAAGTTCTATATATCCCACTCTTTCCCGAGGCCTGCAGCTAAATTTGACAGAAACCCATATTGGAAAAACTTCAAGAGATGATGATCAAATTCAAAGAACTTCTGGTTACGAATTGCAGAATCAATGTTCTTGACGACTAGCTTCATCATTCGTAGCCAGTTAGCTTGTAAGATGTATTCCTTCTTTTGTCTGCATGTTTTTCAAGTGAAAGAAAGGTGCTTTTGGGTTAGATGGGAGGTTTTCTATTGATTAATTACACACACACACACACATATATATCCATTGTTGTGCCTGTTGTATCTTCTTGATCTTGAAGAAGATCATTTTCTGTTCAAGCTGAAGAAAGCTTATAGGTAGAGACTTTCTTATTTGCACTTAAGATGAGTAATTGAACGGAGTTCTTGGTAAGAGTTAGAGAGCATAGGATGATGGTGAGGTGGTAATGAAACTACGTCCTATAGGGTTGTTTGGCAGATAAGAGCAGATCAATCACTCGAGGATGATGATGTAGTCTAGTAGTCCTTGATTAGGACGTGCAACCTACTCCCTGTATTGGGCGCGTAGAGACTTTAGACTATCCATCCATATCCGTATCTTTGGGACCAAAAGAAAAGGATAGGAAAGACGGAGTGAACCACCTGAATGAATGAATGTCTGTCTGTTTCATAGATGGTTTCCATGAAGATGCCTTTCCATCTTCTTCTTCTTCTTTCTTCTTTTCTTTTTTGATTAGAGATCAATTTAGGTCAGGTTTGTTAACTTCGATCGAGTTTTGTTAGACTGGGCTAGACTTTTTTTACCATCTCTACACACAAGAGCACTAGGCAATTAGCAAATCTCTATAGTTTGCCCCTATTTTCAGCATAATTACAGATTAAGGGTTAATTATATAAAAACATTCACATTTTTGTCAAATTTTTAATTATAGCCAGAATTTTAAAATGTAGCAATAAAATTTTAAACTTTCAAAATTTTTCAATTCTAATGCAAACTTCAAAAAGTAATAATAAAATATCCACACTTTTAATTTTTTTAATTATAAATCTATGTTAGTGTTTTCGTTAAGTTTAAAAATTATCTAAATCACATTATGCATTCTTGATGACCTGATTGATGCAACACGTTATAATGCGAGAATAGTTTAATGCATGAGGGCATCAGAATAGTTTAATGCATCAGATGAACAAACAGAAAATAAATGATTGAGGGCATCAGAAGAACAAAAAATAACATCAGGCTAGAATTGAAGAAAATTAAAAATTTGAAAATTTTATTGCCCACTTTTTTAAGTCTTGACTATAGTTGAAAAAAATTAAAAGTTTAGACATTTAATTGCTACATTTTAAAATTTGGGCTATGATTAAAAGTTTGATAAAAGTTTGGGTTTTTTTAACAATTAACCTTAGATTTAATTAAGGCAAATATATTTCGATCGGACTTGGATAACTTGAAACTCAATTAGACTAAATTAGAATTTGAATCTGAATTAAAATCTAAATATTTTTTGTAAATATTCAGGTTTGACTTAAAATTTAATAAGCTCAAATTAGATTCTGTGAAGAATCACAAGAGATTCTCCATAAAACCACACACAATCACTTCGGATCAAGACTTACACATGAGGAATCGAAGCAAAGAGGAAGAAGAATATTCAAGGCTTGAAAAGGGAAATAAAAGGTGACTCTCGAAGGTTCTGAAGGGTTGTCTGAAGACTTAAGACACACGTGACATAAGCCACACAAAATGGAGACAACGCATGGACAAAAATGCAACACATCATTAGATATATTAAAGTCTTATGCAAGACAATAAAAGAATAAAGGCAAAGCTGAATCATTAAATGTATCACGTGCAGCACACTAGACATCCACAGAGATGCATAGCATAAGAGAATCAAATGGATAAAACGCAGCATTTGATCAAAAGCCTGGTGTAGCGTGGACTCAGTTAAAGGCTTGTGAAAAAAACAAGATAATTAAAGATATAGTCTTTAAGTAAAGTCACGTGGAAGGCAAGCATATACATTGACTTAGTCCAAAACATCCAAAGGCAGTAGACTAACTTCAATACTACAAATAGCCAAGCCTCGACCTCCATAAATACAGAACAATATACTAATACAATCAAGTCCACTAAATTTGCATTTTTCTGTTTTCAAGTGAGGAAATAATTGAGAGTGCTAGAGTATATTACAGTGGGTACTAGAGAGTTTTAGAACTCTTACAGGTGTAAGTGAACACCCAATCTTTTGTATTTTTCCTTCTTTGATCTTAGTAAAATCCAGTGTGTGTGATTGATCCTTGGGCGTAGATAGCTTTGTGCTATCGAACCAAGTAAACTCTGAGTGCCTTCTTTATTTTCTTGCCATTTTTCATTTATGCAAAACAAAGAATCCAAGATCTTATCATCAATTACTTCAAAACAATAACACAAAGTTTCTAACAAATTGGTATCAGAGCCATTTTAGTTTCTGCCCACTCTCACAAGTCAATAATCCATCAAAAGAAGGTTCAAGCAAAAGTCTTTACAAAGATCATACAAGATGGTGGGAAAAGAGATGGAAGTATTCACAGGAAAGGAGGACTTTGCAATATGGAAATTACAGATGCAAGCCCTCCTTGAATCATACGTGTGCTTTGGAGCCATAGATGCAACATATGAAGATGAACAAGATCCTATGAAGAATCTCAAGAAGGAAAGATTAGCACATTGCAAGCTAATGCTGCATCTTTCACCAATTATCATCAGAAAAGTGAAAGATTGCAACACAGTAAAGATGTTAAGGGATAAATTGGATGAGATATACTAAAAAAAGGTGCTTACCTAACAAGATGACATTGCTGCACAATCTTGCCAACTTCAAGATGAATACAATAATAACTCTAGAAGACAATTTAGATTACTTTTTCAAATTAATTCAAGATCTTAAAGCTACTAGAGAGATTATTTATGAAGCACACTAAGCAGTGGTGATTCTAAAATCCCTACCACAAGAGTATAATGCATTCAGAAAAGTGGTGAAGCATGCTAGTGGTGATGCTCTATGTTGGGACCCCGTCCTTGTGAGTCACGTGTCGACGTCCTACGTGACATCGAGGCGTGCATCCCACAAGGTTGGTGTGCCCACACCAAGTCAACCCCCCAAAATAAACTCATCTCACTTACTTCCGAACAGATTTTGGAATAGTTCCAAAAGGAATTTTAATAATACTTCTTCACCACATTTGTTCCTCATTGCCTTAAGTTTCTAACGACACCATCAGTTTGGTTCAGAATTGAAGAAGTATTGGCCAAAACACTTTCGGGTTAAAATTAAACCAATACTGAATACTACACTCGAATTCACTCCCAAAATTAAAAGCCTTAGGGCCCAAATTGAAATTTTATTCCTTCAGATAAGTTGTAGCCCCATGTCTCTAGTTTGTTTAGAAACAAGGACCCACTCAATTGGAGTTCTACATATCAAGATATCGCCAAGATACTGAAATTTGCTCAAAAAAATATATAATCCAACTCACTTTGATTTAATCAAACCTTTTCAAAGTAATCTCAAAAACCATAAATTTTCATGACGAGGTAAAGGAAATTCTTAGGAATCTAACGCTTAAAAAATCGAGTCAATCAGAGGTCGGATGAAAAAGCTATAAGAAAAGGAGTGGAAAGAGGTCGGGTTAAGGGTAGGAAGAAGGGGCGACGCCGTCACGAGAGCCACGGGCTCCCCCTCACGAGCGTGCGCCAAGGCGCGGCGTCGTGCTCGCGACACACGCAACTACATGGCGCACGCGACCTCCTGATTTCTTTATTTTTTTTAATTTTTTATTTCCTACAACCTAACTTCTAAACTTCCTATCTTATGACCTATAACTCCAAAATTTGCAAATTTAGTATCAATGGAAAGTTAAAAAGAAGCTATACAACTTCTATAAAGGACTTAAAAACCAAATTGACCTCTAAAGCAGTCAAAATCCACCACTAAGTGACTGCTTGGAAAAATGGTCATCCTAAATAGTAATAGAAACTCTAAAAATTATAACTTTCAGCTCCATGGTTCAAAAATGTCATACTTCATATCAACAGAAAGATAAAAAGACAATCTACAACTTTTATGAAGACCCTAAGAACAATTTCTAACTTTATGAGGGTCAAAAATTCAGTCAAAGATTCTGTCCCTAAATTTGCCATTCTTGACAGCACCTGCACCAAACTTCAACAATTCATATCTTTCAACTCCCAGGCCTAAAAATAGCATATTATACATCATTAGAAAGCTATGAAATTCCTCTATAACTTTCAAGAAGGCTACTTGATCCAATTTAATCCATATCAGCTTATAATTTACCTCAAAGCACAACATACACAACCCTACCCTTATGGACATTTTCAAGAACAAGCAAAGCAACCTTTGGAAGGCTACTTGATCCAATTCAATCCATATCAGTCCAGAACTTGCCTCAAAGTACAGCATACACAACCCTACCCTTATGGACTTTTTCAAGAACAAGCAAAGCAACCTTTGGAAGGCTACTTGATCCAATTCAATCCATATTAGTCCAGAATTTACCTCAAAGCATAGCATACACAAACCTACCCTTATGGACATTTTCAAAAACAATGCAAAACAACCTTTGGAACATGCATCGGCAAAATACAATCAAACTTGAATATCTTTTAATAATATCCGAAATATGAGTTCTTACAAAGCTTTAGTGGGCATTTTCAGCCCCAATACATCAATGCCTCAAAAAGTCAAAATACAAAAAAGGCACATGAACAGTAATTTTGCTCCAAAATGCAACTAAAGCTTTGTTTACAAAATATAGCTTCAAAATTAAAAAAACAAATGGAAGTGATGCCTTGACCTCTGTTCGGTCACTCATTTTCTTGCTCATCGCCTGTGAATGGGAGGAAAGAAGGGGGTAAGTTCGACGGCTCGTGAGTAACATATTTATAACCAAGAAAACAAACAATCAAAAAGAATCCTTGAATTATTATATTTCCAATGCAAATTTTACATTTTCAAATATGCTACATATGTGTTCCAAAACTTACAGCTTATCAAGCCATTTATAAAATCAACACACAAATGCATCAAAATGACTTCAAAACATAATCACTTAAATACATCGGAAATGGTTTGAGTGGATCCAAAACAGAACGTATTACATATTTCTGTGTAGCGTTCATATATAGTCGTGAACTTATGGGAGTCCTTGAGGAGCTCCATGCCACTAACGGGCAGGCAGGAAAAGCCTATAGACAAGTGCACTTGACTCACTTAAGGGATCACTACAAACCCATATAAGCATACATTTCACACTTTTCAAACATATTGGCCAAAATGTCACATTTTCGCAAGCAATTTTTATAACCATTGCATTCAAGTCACATTCTTTTACAATCATCGACACAATATGAAAGCATTCTCACAATTCATTTACAAGAAAAAGACACATGTCATATTCTCAAATCATACTAAAGAGTAATAAATACATTAAAGTTGTTGGAAAGCATTAAATTCCATTTATTGAAAACAAGTGTACTAGCTCATTTCTCAATTATAAAGATGTTACTCACCTTAAAATTCCTTGCTTTAGACTTGTTCAAGATGCCTTTCCTCTTGCTCCTCATGCCTCCCTTGAATTTTTTCACAATCACAAAAACCCCAAAATCAAAAAAAGAGATCTTAAAATTAGAAAACCTAAGGAAACAAAACATGAAATTTATCCTAGAACACTCCTACCCATACTTTTCCTAAGCCATTTGAACCAAAACTCCTTCAAAATTCCAAAGGATTTACTATATACTTACCTTGGATCTTCACTAATCACTTTGCTTCTTAGCTTAAATGAAAGCTCTAAACCTCCTCTTCCTTTTTCCTTCTCAAACAAACTCCAAAATCCCTCTTGAAAGCTTAAAAAAATCAAGACCTAACCTTTGCTTTCTTTCTTCTTTCTCTTCTCCCTCCACCAAAACTCACTTTCTCTTTTACTTGAAATTTTCATTCCTTTCTTTCAAACATAAGACAAATGCTTTTGTTTCCTTCTTTCTTTTTAATGAAGCTAAAAAGACCCGTCTAACCCTCCTTGTAAGCCCTATACCTTTTGACCTTAAGTGATCTTCCCAAATTATCCTTATACAATCTTATTCCTTCAATTTAACTAACACCATACAATACTCTAACTTAATCTTAATTTCTCTATTTAATAACTTCTAATTCCATCAATCTAAACAATAAAATCCTCCCACCATTTACATTCTAATTAAACTTTAACCAAAAACAATTAATCAATCAAAACCTCAAAAATAAATTTGAAATTATGCTTATTCAATAAAAAAAATTCAGGGGCCAACACTCTAACAGTAAAGAGGGTACTTGACTCTTTGATGGAGGAAGTGATAGACAACAATCACTTTAAAAAGGAACTAGAAGTGATGTTCTTGGACAAAAGATCCGAGAATAGATCAATACATTCTGATGCAAAGAAGCAGAAAGTTAAAGGAAAGGGCAAACAGAAGAAAACTGATGGTGATAAGAAAAGAAGCAAAGCCAAAGGTAAGAAATGTTTTTACTGTGATAAAATTGGCCATTTTGCTAGAGATTGCAGGAAGAAAAAGAAGGATAAAGAAGCAGAGAAGGTAGATGCTGGAAATGTTGAAAAGCTTGAAGAATCTAGTGGAGATGAGATTCTTGCATTAACAGCTAAAGCAGATGGGTTAACAACAGATTGGATTTTAGATTCAGGTTGTACAATGACTCCCCACAAGGAGTGGTTCTCTACATTTGAGAACTTATCAGCCAAGGTAAGGATGGCTGATACAGAGAAGCAAGATATCAAAGGCATTGACAATGTTTCCGTCAAAATGTATAATGGAAAGAGAAGGACATTGAGTAATGTGAGATATGCCCCTGGAATTAGAAGGAATCTCCTATTTGAAAGTTCTTTTGACAAGTACGGATACAAAATAAAGTCCAAGGATGGTTTGAGAGAAATCATCAAGGATGGAAAGGTGGTAATAAGGGCAATTAAGAGAGGAGGCCTATACTATGTTGTAGGAACTACAGAAATCAACCTAACAGTAGAAGAAAAGGGGTTTAACTCAACAATTCTATAGCATGCAAGACTTGGGCATGCAAGAAATAAGAGTCTCAAGCACCTAGAGCAACAAGAGTTGCTGCCTAAAGATACTGTATAAAGGATTGAGTTCTGTGAAGGATGTATCCTAAGGAAATATCACAGAACTCCTTTCCCAAAAATTGCAAGAAGAGCCACCAACAACATGGAGTATGCTCACAGTGACCTTTGGGGGTCAACACAGACTGAAACTATGGGACGTATGAGGTATTTCATGTCAATTATTGATGACCAATCCAGAAAATGTTGGATGTATCTCCTAAAGTCCAAAGATAAAGCACTAGAAACATTCATCAGGTGGTATACACTGATGGAAAACCAAACTGGAAGGAAACTAAAGTGTTTGAGGACAGATAATGGCTTAGAATTCTGCAACAGGGAGTTTGATGACTAATGTGAAAGGAAAGGCATTCAAAGGCACAGGACAGTTAAAGCTACTACTCAACAGAATGGAGTAGCAGAAAGACTGAAATACTCCTAGAGAAGACAATATGCATGCTATTATTTTCAGGCCTATCCCAAGCACTATGGGAAGAATCCATCAAAACAGCAGCATACCTCATAAATAGATTGCCTACATCCGCAAATGAGTACAAGACTTCTGAAGAAGTATGGACTGGAACTAAACCTAATTTGACTAACTTGAGAACTTTTGGATGCAATGCTTACATCCACCAAACAGAAGGAAAGTTAGAACCTAAAGCCATTAAAGGAGTGTTTCTAGGATATCCTGAAGGCACAAAAAGGGTATAAAGTTCTAATCCTATAGCCAAGAGCTCACAAAACTCAAATAAGTAGAGATGTGGTGTTCAGGGAAACTAAATTCCCACTGCTGAAGCAAAAAGATGGAGGAATACAAGTTTAGGAGATTGTCCTACAGCAGCTGGGTTCAAACAACAGTTTGACTCCCTTTTATGTCCCACCCTCCACATATGAAGGAGGAGAAACAGAACTAGCTGCTGAACAGTCTACAGAAGCAGTAGAAGAAAGACTGGATTCTAGTTCTAACCCTTAGAGAGAACAGAATAAGAAGAAGGAGCAACTGAAACTCAAACCCCTTTATAAGACTATCAACTAGTTAGAGATAGAGAACCAAGGCAGGTAATACAAAAAAAAAAAAGGTATTTTGATACTAAACTAGTTGAATATGTTTGTTAGTTACAGAAATGGTTGAATATGAAGCACTAGAAACCTATGCTATAGAGAGGGCTGATGCAAATCAGTGGAAGGAGGCTTGCCTAAGGAAATACTCTTCATTAATGAAGAATGAGTCTTGGAAGCTAGTTCCCAAGCCACCTAATGCTAAAGTGATTGCATGCAAGTGGATATTTAAGCTTAATGATGGAGTGACAAAAGCTAATCCTAAAACCTACAAGGCAAGACTAGTTGCAAAGGGATTTAGGTAAAGAGAAGGAGTAGATTATAAGGAAATCTTCTCCCCAGTGGTCAAGTTTAAAACAGTAAGGATAATTTTGACCCTAGCAACATTGAATGATTGGGATATACAGCAGATGGATGTAAGGACAGCCTTCCTCTATGGAAGACTAGAGGAAACTATCTATATGAAGCAACCCATTGTCTTCATAGATGAGCAGAAACCAGATCATGTGTGCTCGTTAGAAAAGTCTCTTTATGGCCTAAAGCAAGCTCCTAGGCAATGGAACAAGAAGTTCCATGAGGTGGTGATAGAATTAAGGTTCAAAAGGAGTACCTATGACTACTGCCTATAATACAAGGACCTAAAGAAAGATGAAGTGGTCTATATGCTGGTGTATGTTGATGATTTAATCATCACAGGAAAGCTGATGAAGAAAATTCAAGAAGTGAAAGATGCTTTGAAAAAGAATTTTGATATGAAAGACCTAGGGAGAGCTAATAAGCTTCTGGGAATGCAGATCATAAGGAATGAGGCCGAAGGGAAACTATGGTTGATACAAAGGGTGTAGAGCCCGACCTCTACCACCATCACTCCAGGTATTGTCCTCTTTTATCAAGGGTGAGTCCACGACTCGAACCCAAGACCTCAAGGTTTTGTTCCACTTTAAGTGGACGCCTCTTACCATTGAGCCAACGCCTTTTTAATGTAGAGCCCGGCCTCTACCGCCATCACTCCAGGTATTGTCCTCTTTGGTCAAGGGTGAGTCACTCGAACCCAAGACCTCAAGGTTTTGTTCCACTTTAAGTGGATGCCTCTTACCATTGAGCCCCTTGACCAAAAAGGACAATACCTGTTGAATCGGGTACGATCCGAGTATTCACAATACGCTACGGAAAAGACCATACAAGAACATCACGTATAATCGAAAACACGAAGGATTAACGAAAATACCTTATTTTCGTGGGTG
>JANITW010000006.1:2619802-2636980 GCA_027564335.1 Erythroxylum williamsii | reverse complement strand
ATAATAAATATCTATTCTCATTGTTAACCATTGTCATTTTTACTACTTTTTTGTGTGTGAATTAACTGTCACCTCGGTGTCCTGGTAGCTGTGCAAATCTAGGAAAAATTTTGGAAAAGGAATTTTTCTGTATATATATATGTCCCCTCGGCCCTCTCGGTGTCCAGGTAGCTCGGAGAATGAGGATGCTTTGGGGGTGGGTGAGAACATAAGAGTGCAAATCTAGGAAAGACATAAGACTATGGAGTCCACCTACTTTTTTGGTTATAGAATAGCCAGGGAACAGCTGTCGGTTATTGTTAGGCGTCAAACGATAAATGCGGCTTAACATTACAGCCACATATAGGGTTAATGAAGCAAATATTAATATCTTCGGCTAGTTAGAGGTGTTTGGTTGATGAATTTAGGAAAATATTAATAGGTAAGAAATAAAAAGTAATAAATAGTTAATTGTTGATTATTATTATAAAGGTAATAGTTTGATATCTTATTTTTGAAAAATTTTCTATATCCTTCATTTAGTATATGAATGAAACTCATTCTTTAGTAGTAGTTCATTTTTAAAAATATTTTAAACACTAATTAATTAAATACAATTAATTAATTATAATAAAATTAATTAAAATATTATTAATAATTAATTGGTTACAATATAATTAATTAAAATATAATTTATTCATTCATTAAAATATTATAATTAATTAATTGCAATATAATTAATTAAAATATTATTATTAACTAATTATATTATAATTAATTAATAAAAATATAACTAATGAAAATATAATTATTCATTAATTAAAATATTGTAGTTAAAATATTATTAATAATTAATTAATTACAATATAATTAATTAAAATATAATTTATTTATTAATTAAAATATAATTTATTTTATAATTAATTAATTACAATATTTTTTACAAATCAACCATTATCAATGGTAATAGTAATCATTCATTTATTTTAATCAACCATCATAATTATAATAATTATATGTATTTTTCATTTTTTCCTATATTCATTCTCATTCTTATTATCTTTGTCTATCAAGGGTTAAAATGTAATTTTTGCAGCAATATATTTTATTGTTTTATAAATCCATATAAAATTAAGAGATAAATTAAGCAGTTATTCACTTTCCTTTTTTTCTGTTTCTCTTGTGAAAGAGAAGAAAAACTGAAAAAGACGAGGCGCCGACAAAAAATCCAGCGACTCGTGCTATCTCCGCCGTGCTGCCGCCACGTGGCACCAGCGGCCACAACCTTAGGAGCCCCCCCCAAAAGCTTTTTCGGACATTCATTTAATATCATTAACTCATTTTCCACTCTCTCTCATGTGAGAACACTTTATGAACTGAACCATCGGTGGTGTTGATGGTTGATTGGAAATCAAAATCGATATAATGTGATTCCCTGATATGGATAGTCCAATTTGGGATAGGAATAATACGGCTGCTTTTAATGCCCAAACCGCAAATTGAATGATCGTCATCATCGGCATCGGCATTGGCATCAAGAAGCTTAGTGTAATAGCGAATCAGATTCTTGTTGCATCCAATTCCAGAAATGCGTATTTAAATTCGACGAGGATGCGAATTCCCAGGAAACCGTTCTGTCTTTGCGTCTTCTCCATCTCTCCTCCTCTTCCCCGAAATTTGCTCCTCCATAAATTGCCCAACCACAGACCCTTTCACACTTCAGGTCCGTCGCCTTGCTCTTTCTTCTCTCGTTCCTATTATAAAAAATATATAAATTAGACTGCCGTACGTCGTTTCGTTGTGATTTTGTTCAAAAAATTGTTTTTGTAGTAGGAAAGTTGGGGGCAAATTGGATAAAAGACTGGTAATTGATCGTTAATTTGATATTTTGAGCGTTTGTTGGAAGATTCTTAGAGTGAGAACTTTGAAACTATCGGATTTTACTGTTTGATTGGGATTTGCTTGTAGATAACATTTGCATGGTCTTTGTTTTTCCCGGGAATTTTTCATATTTGAAAAAATGTACTCTTAAATAGTCTGTCTTTTTTTGAATAGGAACTAGAGAGTGGGTTTTACTCTATCGTTAGTCATTTCTTCTATAGTTGAAACCATGTAGATTAGTCAACTTGTTCCAAGTCCACATATACACGGGCTTGTTTTCTGCTCATGAATGCTATATTTAGTAAAACCATTCAACAGTAGAGGCAAGTAGATAAATAATCTCTGTTGAAATTAGTTTCAATATATGTAATGAATTGGATAGTTTTGATGTTTGCAATTTATGGTCTTTTTTTTTTTGGAAATTGGAATGCTTGCTGTTTTACTGTAGGCTTAAGAAAGATGGCCTTTTGAATACCCACCATGGATTTTGGCTCTGTCCATGTAACGGGTAATAAGAGGGAATCATGCAATCACACAAACTTTTATAAAATTTTAAGTGTTGAATTTCTTAAATGATGTATGTTTACAAGATGAGGCACAATGTTTACGTTCAAACTTAACTCTTACTATCAGGAGTTAATCATTTGCAAGCTGGGTACAGAATGGATGAGAGTCAAAGGACTGTTTTTGGTGACAAGTTATCAAAAGATCAGAACGTGTCTAGCAGTGATGGCTTTCAAAAACCATCTATATGGTCCTCTCCGGAAGGAGGATGCCAGATTGAGATTGCAAAACAGATCTTCTGCAACAGATCTCTGAATATGAAGAACATTGTAGCTGTTGGGTTTGATATGGATTATACCTTGGCTCAATACAGACCTGAGACATTTGAGTCTCTAGCATATGATGGCACTGTCAGAAAGTTAGTTTATGATCTTGGTTATCCACGAGAGGTTAGTGCGTCACTAGTTGTTCTTCCTATATTTTTTCTGTTGCATGTGGACTGAAATAATGATTTTTCAATTGCAGTTGCTAGAATGGTCATTTGATTGGAAGTACATGGTTAGGGGTTTGGTTCTGGATAAAAAGAGAGGCAACATCTTGAAGGTAATATTCTTAATAACTTAATGTTACATTTTCAGCAGTTGTCTTAGCCTCATAGGCTCTTGTGAACCTTCTGAATTGGAAACTCTGCCTTATGCAGATGGATCGTCACAAATATGTAAAAGTTGCGTACCATGGATTTAGAGAATTGTTAAAGGAAGAAAAAGTTGGCACCTATGGGAATACTCTGATACGTGATGCTTTTGACGAGCCAGAATATGCGCTTATTGACACTCTTTTTTCATTAGCTGAAGCTTACTTGTTTGCCCAACTTGTGGACTTTAAGGATCATAATCCTGGAAAGGTTCCAAAGGGAGCTGAGTAAGACCAGTAGTTGGTGCTTTAATTATAGCTTATGATGCTAGGATTTTCTTCTTTGTTTAAAATTTCTTTCCTTTATCATGTCTTCTAACTAATTAACTTGTTGACCAAATAATTTTCGAGTTATTTTAATTAAGTTGTACAATACTGATTGTCAGATAAGTAGTCCAACTTGAGAACAAAAATTGCTTCTGTAAAAGAAATGCAATTGCACAGCATGCTATCTTATTTTGTTTCCTCAAGTGTTGTACTTTATTAGCCATTAAAGGTCTGCTGGATGAGCTTAAACTTGTCAATTATAAATGTTCCCTAGATGATATTCTAACTTTTCTCAAAGATTATTGATGCCTAAAGCATGTCAACTTCTGTGATAGCAAGTTTGAGTGCTTTTGTCTTCTTTGTATGTAATTATCCTTTGTATGAACTGAGTATCCTCACATGTCATCATGAAGCAGAAAATATGATAGTAGAGTGTATTTGGTGATATCTGGAAATTAAGTTGTTTGTGGAACTGAATGAAATAACTGGTATATATTAGTGAAACATAGCACTTGAGGACATTAATGTTGCAAAGAATTTCTTGCCAACTAAGACATAGCATCACACAGTAAACCTTAATTTTTAGATTATGCATCTTTTACTCTTTTTAACCTACTGATTACTTGCACTTTCAATGTCCAACCAAAATTTTCAGTTATGCTAGTATGTACAAAGATGTTCGAGCAGCGGTCGATTTGTGCCATCGTGATGGAACTCTAAAGCAAATGGTTGCTAAAGATCCTAAAAGGTTAGGATACATTTGGTATTTCCTCATGGATCAAGACATAAAAGTTGTGAACAGTCATGGTTCACCATATGCACTTTATCTAGGTACCTTGGTCTGATGGAGTATGTTTTGTTGAGGACAAGCAGATTTATGGTTTTGTTGAATTGAATCATGCTTGTCTTTGAGATATGTCATGTGCAGCGATGACTTTTTCTCAAATGGTTTCACAGACTTTTTCCCCCTTCTTTTGATCTTTCCTTTCTCCTATGATACTCCATTAGGTACATCAATGAAGATACATCTATAGTTCCAATGCTTCAGATGCTGAGAGATTCCGGTAGATCAACATTCTTGGTGACAAATAGGTGCTAATGCTCTCCTGTTCATTTCTTGCCTTCTCTTAAAGTAATTGAAGAGAATGTTTTTCTGTTTCTTTACATCACTTGAGATGGCACAATGTGAGAGCATTGATTATATGTCTTTTGCAGCTTATGGGACTACACAAACATTGTGATGAACTTTCTTTGTGGTTCGCGCACCATGGATGGCAGTAGAACGTGCAACTTTGATTGGCTTAAGTACTTTGATGTTGTCATCACTGGGAGGTCATGCTCATTTCATCAAAGCACCATAAACATCAATAGCTTTATAATTATCTTTGGTTCTGTAAGATTGCAAATAACTGGATGTTTCACTGAAACTAATTGTTTTAACCCTTCTTTAATAATTCTTTTTTCTTATACTGATATCTATACTTGTGTGAGTATTAATCTGAGAATCAGGGGATTGCCACTTTAGGCTCCACTCCAAAAGCAATTTTTGGATTTTGAGGTTCTTCCTAAAATAGTTTTGAACAGACATTGCATGCTTGCATGCCTCTTTAAAAATGTGAAACTACTTGCCTAAGATGATGAGAAATTAACAATAGTGTTGATATGAAAGATGATGAAAAATTAAAAATAGTGTTGATATGAAACTGGTGTTGCATGCTCATGCAGGCAATTATTGCGAAACTCACAAGACGGCTAAAATTCTGAAGGCGTTTATTGTTGTCTTTTACCCATTAATTTCATGCCAAGTTTAGGTTCCAAATACTTAACTGGTAACCTTTAATTTGTGTCCAAAAGTATGTGCACAATTTAGGAAACTCTAGAAGCTGAAGACTTGTCTGTCGAACTAGCAATCTACTAGTTGGTGAAACTTTTAGTGACAACTATTGACAAACCTATTATTGTTGCTAGCTATAACTACTTTATGTGGTAAATCAGAGGCTTTTGTGGTTCTTTGTCTTTTTACCTTTTAAGTAACGTTGTGTTCAGTGGAAAACCTGGGTTCTTCCATGAAGAAAATCGTGCTAATCTTTTTGAGGTGGAAGCTGAATCTGGAATGCTACTAAATACTGATAACGGCACTCCAATGCCTCAGGTTTGAGGAGAATCCTTTCATATACTTATTAATTGCAATGATCCAGTGACTCCTTTAAATGATTCAAATTTTGTTCTCAAGAAAAGGTAGGGAGTACTTCTCCAAGGATATTACCGAGGGAGACAAAAAACAGTTGTCGTATTTTCCAGGTACTTTCAATTTTGTAATGCATAATAAAGTTTCCAACTTCATTTGTACTATAAAGTTACATGTATTCATAGTACCAAGTCCTTACTTTCTTGGAAGTAATATATGGGGATTGAACAATTAAACTAAAGCATTTTCATTGTAAATGTTTCACTTTGAAGTTGATTGTGTCTTTGAAATTGCTTTTTCAGGGAGGCAGTGTTGCTCATCTACATAAACTGCTATCAATTGAATCTAGTTCTCAGGTGAATCTTTGTTTGTCTTTGTTTATTCTTATGGGTACAAAACTGTAATATGTTGATAGAACTCTCAGATACTGAGAGATTTTTGCACTGAATATTATTAGTGATGTAACTTGGAATCTGTCAAGTTACAGGTATTAGGCAGACAATTCGAGAGTGCTGCTCTCTCCTAACCTTAGGCTCACAGAATTCACTTAGCAAATCAATAATCCCCCCACTCCCAATCATTACATTCTTTATACATCCTTTTTCCCCTCTGTCAATACTATAACTAACTCACACCTCACCTCCTCTCTCATGCCCTTTTTCTAACTACCAACTCTTACCCGTAACCGAATGGAGTCATCCTTTACTCGGTTACCCCTTGCCTTGCCCTTCTAGAATATACTTGCATAATAGGAGGCCTAACATATGTACATGGGGGAAGGCTATATTATATACATGTTGCCATTTATGAATACTTATCCTTGATTGGAAATTTTGTTAATTTGTTTATAATATTAGATACTGCATGTTTTGATTGCTATTCTAATATATGGGTGTTTTAGTAGGTTCTTTATGTTGGAGATCATATCTATGGAGATATTTTACGCAGCAAGAAGGTTCTTGGTATAATGCTCTTTATCTCGTTATTTCTAATGCTCACATCTTAAACATTGTTATTAGTACGATAACTATATTAATTTTGCATACAAGTTTTTACTGTGATTAGCGTGGTCTTTTATGAACTTATGAACAGGTTGGAGAACAATGCTTGTTGTTCCAGAGCTAGAGAGGGAGGTAGAACTTCTTTGGAAACTGAGGGATACAAGGAAGGTAAATTGCAACTTGTTATTAAGCTGAGATAAGGACTATATTCATGCTCTTAGACCACTTTAAATTGATATTCCTAGATGTTTATGTAACTATCTGTTCAAGATAATGATGCTTAATCTTGCCAGTAAGTGCAATATTATTAAAATAGTTAGGAGCCAGAATTAGTGAATGAGCCAGACATGAAAGTATTGGTTTCCTCCTCTCCCTGTGGTTTCTTTTGCTGAACTTGCTAAAATAACAAGTCGTTGAAAAAGGACCATATTCTGGACTGAAGTACGGAGTATATTGCCTGCTGAGAAAGTGTTGAACCATATCTTCCACAGTTGATCGTTACACTTTGTCTCTTGTGCTTTGGTTTCATAAAACTGAGAGTCCATAAGGGACTGTTCTTCTGTCGTTTAAGTTGTCTGGACCTATTTAGGATTAAAGCTTATACTGATGGTTTTGCTCCATTTAAATGACATATTATCCGTGGATGAATGAATTATGTCTCACTTTCTCCAAAATTACATCTTCTGCAGAACCTTAGATTGTTGAGGAATGAACGCGATCGAATTGAAGACCATTTACATCATTTAAAGTGGTATCTAAAGTATATGTCTGGGACCGTTAATGCAAATCTTGTATCTTCATTTACTGTTAACCTTACAAGTTACTGCAAGGAGGGAAGGTTCATGCATATTAAAGCGATGATCTATCCAGTTTAAAAACAAATTTGCATTAAACAGGTTTCATGATCTTAATGATGAGCAGAAGCTGGAGATAGCCAAGTCCTTATATGAGTTGGAGGTTCGATAAATAATTCATGACGCCACTTCCTCTTTGTACTACCTTCCATGTTGTACGTACTAATGATATATATTTAATGTTTGTTGCTTATAGTGCCAGCGGGATAAGGTACGAATTACTCATCAACAGGCTCAACGAGAATGTCACCAAAAGGTGAGCAAATATATGCAACCTTTATATCACAGTATACACATTTATTATACGTGTTAATTCAGATTGACGATTTCTTGTGTTTGTCAACTTCAGTTTCACAAGGTCTGGGGACAACTCATGAAGACTGGTTATCAAAATTCTCGGTTTGCTCATCAGGCAAGAATCGATCACGTCTCTGTGCTAATTTGAAAATATTTTTTCAGCAGTGTCTCCCATGTCTTCTAGTCCTCTACCTGCCGTTATTATCTTCAAGTTTTCATCTGAAACTTGCATTTTCTGCATTGTACAGGTAGAAAGATTTGCTTGCCTTTACACGAGCCAAGTGTCCAACTTAAGCTTGTATTCTCCAGACAAATATTATAGACCCAGTGAAGACTTCATGCCTCATGAATTTCCCATCCTTCCCCTGTAAAGCTACAAATTTTGTGGGACCTTTGAGATGAAGAATAATGACAGGGCTTTGCCTACCCCAGAGGGTTTTTTGGGTTATAGATGAAGTGTAGCATATATTGCTGCTAGTATTGAACTTGTACCCATAAACCAGATGTTACCTAACCAACCTGTAGCTTCTTACCTGGCATCAAAATTATCAGTTAACTGTAAGAGTCCTAAAAATGACATCTTCATTTTATTTTTCTTTTGAAGACTCAGACAAAGTAGCAAGTAGGAATGTGAAAGAGGCAAAAGAGGAATATAAACCCTCTTGTGCTATTATACTATACATTTTCCTACCCGGGGATTTATGGCAAAACTGTTAATTACAGAAGAACTTTTATGCATATTTCTCAAGCTTCCACTCAACAAAGCAAAGCAAAATAATTCTTTTTTTTTTTCAGTTTCTTTCTTCATCTCTCCCAAAACTAAACCCTTGACTTGAAATCATTTTCAGAAATCACCACCTGAAAATGGAAGGCATTTCTGAGCAGGATTTGTTTTGTGAAGCTAACCCTCATCTCGCCTCTCCATTTCTTCCATTTCAGGTGGCTCAGGGAATATCTCACTGGATAGCTTTTTAATGGACGATGATCGCTCAATCCCACCACTTCCATGTGATCCAACTCTGCCCCCTGAATGCCTTAGGCCACTAAGGCCTTCCCTGTTGGTGGAACCATGAATGATGGCATTATCTAATGAACTTTGTCTCCAGCTACCGAAAACAGCAGCACTCCAGGACCTTTTAGATGAAATTGTTCTCAACCTCCCTGGGATGTAACGCTCCTGTCTTACCACCTTCAAAGGGCTCTCCAAGGCTCTCAGGATGTGCTTCATCAATGGACGTTTTGCTGGCTTCGGGTTGAGGCATGACCTTGCTACAATAGCCATTGCCCATACCTCTTCCAACAGGTCTTCATCTATGATCAAAAACGGATCAACGATCTTAGTTACCAGTTCCTTATCATGTTTACTGATATATGCCAGAGTATGATCCAACCGCTCCCTTGATGTTGCATCATCTGATTTACTGATGCCGAGCTTGCCTGTAACAAGCTCAAGTAACACCTTTCCGAAACAGAAGACATCATAGGCACAAGTTGCTGAGGATGGACCTGTACATTACCAGAAATAGATTCAAGTTTCTAGTTAAGTATAATCAACAATGAAAACATCCAAAGTCACGAGAGGAATGCACATTTCAACCAGTATTCATAGCCAAAGTTGATGCAATTCTAGTCCATATTTTGTTCATTCAGAGATAATACTACCAAAGTTTGTGATATTGGACAGGTGGAGACAGTTTTTGCAGATACAATTTCGTAAGAACAACCTGTTATAGTCCCAATAACCTCGTAGAGCTCTTATAATTTCTAGGTAGTGTTTTGAAAGTAAATATAAGGGGAAGTAAAAACAAAAGATTAAGCATTTCACAAGTGTAACTACCATACATACCAGAAGGGCCAGCTTCCAAGGACCTGCATATCAGCAAGAAAAGGTGTTACTTTTCCTTTAAAACGAACGATAGTTGAAATGAAAGAAGCCATGGTATAATTTTTTTCGTGTCTTAAATTACTTACGGTTGCTTTCGCAAGAATTTTGTCAGCGCGTTTTGCTGTAGACCACCTTCCTGGGGGCAGACCTCACTCAAGCTCCCAAGTCGCACCTCGAATTTATCATCTAGCAGAATACTACTTGCTTGTATATCTCTTCAAGCAACAAAATGGAAACATGAGAATTACAACCTGAAGTAATGTTCAGTGAAATTCTTTTGAACAAAACAATTAAGAAATATGCATGTTGCAGAAAGGATTCAGGTGAAAGGGAAATGAAACAAGTTAACTTTCTTAAATCAGAGAGCATACAAGCAGGTCATTTTTGTTACTCTAGATCTAGTTCTGAAAGTGCTTATATGAACACAGAACAACTAGCACTTCTGCATTCGCGGTCATTCTAATAATCCATGAAAGTTCATCACAATCAGCATAACATCGACAACCAAAGTACAGGGAAACCAAAATCTAGTCAGCGTAGATTGTGCAATACCTATGAACAAGGGGAGGGCTACACTCATGGTGTAGGTAACAAAGTGCTTCAGCAGCTCCTATCGCAATTTTCAATCTAGTAATCCAATCAAGTGACTGTAAACCTTGATCCTCAAGATCTGGTGCCCTGCAAAAGGAGCTACCCAAGTCTCCATTGACCATATTTTTGTAGACATAAAAAAGTTTCTCATTCTCCAAACAGTGTCCCAAGAGAGGAACCAATCTTGTATGTGGATATCTTTTGAAAAGCTCCAATTCCACCATGTTCAACTCTTTATTCATGGAGTTTAAGTTGATCATTTTAATAACTATAGGGATTCCTCCTTCCAGATAACCACGAAAGAGATCTCCAGAATGACCATGCTTGATGAGATTTGCTTCATTAAACTCACCAGTCGAATGGAGCAGTTGATCGTATGTGAAAGACCCTCGCGGATTGAATACATTAGTAGGGTCCTTGGGATGCGAATGGTTACCTCCTTCTGGAACAGGTCCAGCATTTGCAATGTCTCTTTGATTTGAGATGTTGTTACACCTTCTTAGAAACACCACTAAAACCAGTGCTAGAACCACGATGAAGACAACTCCACCAAACAATCCTACCAAAATGTATATCCATCGTTTGCTCTTCTTTGCAGCAGGTTCAGGCACTCTAAAATTTAAGCCTCTTGCAGTGTAGAAGGATTGACAGTCTTCCAAACTCCTTTGGTTAGACTCCCCTTCAAGGCAGTTTCTGTTCACGGTAAAATTGCTTGGACCATCACCAGGAACCATTCCTTGGAAGTAGTTACCAGACACATCAAGGGAAGTAAAGTTTTGAACTGACAATGGCAAAGCTCCGTATAACAAATTGTTCGATAAATTGAAAGAAGAACTTCTGGCATTACCATGGACACTAAAATTAGGCAAATTATCTGTAAAGATATTACCAGAGATGTCAAGTAGCGACAAATTTTGCAATGACAGCAATGCAGGAGGAAGAGCACCGTCCAATTTATTCCCACTTAACACAACAACTTCCAATCCTGTAAGACTCAAGAAAAGACCATCTGGAAATGCACCCTCGAGCTCATTTCCTGCCATATCTATCCTCTGCAAGCTCCTCAACCCCGTTAGCTCCAAAGGTAATGACCCAGACAATGAATTCTTGCTAACATTAAGTTCAACCAATTGAGAAAGATTACCAAGTTCAACAGGTATCAGACCAGTAATACTGTTATCAGACAAATCCAAGAACTGCAGACCAGTAATACCACCTAAACGCGGCGGGATTGACCCAGATAAGTAATTTGAGGACAGGTCAAGTCTAGATAGATTACGAAGCAATGCAAAAGATGTAGGTATTGACCCAGTAAGCGAATTCCTTGAAAGATCAAGAACAGATAGATGCTTCCACTGTCCCAATGCAGTAGGAATACCGCCAGTAAGATCATTGTCAGATAGATACAGAGCGTTGAGGCTAGTTAAATTACCAAATGAAGAAGGAATCGGACCGGTGACTGAACTTGACCGGAGATCCAATACTTGCAATGAACCAAGCCGGTAGCCAAACCAGTCCGGTATAGAACCTGGAAGTGAAAACCCAGAAGCGTTAAAAGACTCCAAGAACGTAAACTTTTTCAGAGCATCAACACTAAAACTGGGATTCAATCGTCCATTATGGGTTCTTCTAAACCCGGATATGTTGATCCCAACGACCCGACCGTTCTTGCACTTGATTCCCTTCCAACCACTGCATGGCTCGGATCTTATAGGCCATTCTTTGCTTCTTAGCCCCAATGAAGACCGGAGATCGAGCAATGCCAACCTTTCCTTCCACATAACTTTCTGTGATGACCCACACCGAATCAAGAAGAACAACAGTAAAGCTAAATGGAGCAGAAAGCTTCGACGTTTTTCCATTTCCATGAATATGCTTAAAGTGGTCGATACAAGTTCACCTTCTTTCTTCTTCTTTCACCTGTTTCTTGATACTGATGTTGATCATCACTCTAGGCCTTCCTCTGCCCAGTGATGTTAATTAGTATTTAAGGAAAAAAAAAACCTATAAAGACATAAACCAGAGAACAAAGCAAAGATTGGATTTTTATGGTTTCTAGTTACGTGTGTAATGTCCTTACCTCCATTCACAACCTCTCGTTCTGTTTCCTACGTTGTGCAGTTCTTGTTCCTTTTAAAACCCAAAAACCATAAACACCAACAAGGTACTGTCTCCTTGTCTCTGCTGAGTACATTACAAACCAAAAAGAAAAAAGAAAAAAATGAACCACTTTTTCTTGAATCTTCCTCTTCAAAAATACTACCTTGCTCCTGGTAAAGTTGGTAATGCCTGAAACTTCGAGTATCTGCTCTCTCTGTCTACTGCATATCTTTTAACTCTCAACGAACAGCCATTAATGAAACCAACTTTAGCTCTTCTTTGTTTTCTGAAAATACCAACTAGGTAGGCTCAGGTAGGCTCTGGTTCACAAGAGACTGGGGAAAGTTTCTAGCTAGCTAGGTATAACTGTAACGGACATGGGTTCGTCGCCTATGCTGCGTTTCTGTTATGAATCATACAGTTGGAGGAAGCTAGCTCGTGGGGTTGAAGCTTCTTTTAAGCTAGCTCGTGGGGTTGAAGCTTCTTTCTTTTTCTTAATATCCACGAGGAAACCACGAGGAACACACCCTCTTATAGTGCTCAGACTTGTTAAGAAATAACGGGATAGAAGCAAATCCGTGTAATTTAGTTGTCTTCTAGTGATTCGAGACACCATCTTCACGTTGGCAGGAAAGAAAGAATTTTCAACTTTAAGTGGCGGCTGATCTTTACCAAGATTCCAACTTTTTTCACTAATTAGTCCAACTTACTAGCTTTGATCGTTAAAGATACGTTCATGAATTCCCCTTGGATCTTGGGTTAACATGAAAAAATCATATTGCTGCCCTTTAGGAGCAGTTTAATTCGCCGGAGAGATTCCTTAGACTGCCGAATTCCTCAGTACAGGTTTATTTCATTCTTAAGAATCTTAATATTTTAAAGATTCTGAATTTTTTAAAATTAATTGTCTATATTATTTAATTAAAATATATATTTAATAAATGTCTTTTATAAAATTAATTTACTAATTACTATATATAATTAAGAACCAATCAACTACATGACTATTATTTTGATTATGATTATTATGATTAACGCTACTTAAATTATCTTTACATTATTATCACATCCAGTTTAAAGTCTCACAATAAAGTAGAATCTAGAGATATCTAGCCTTTATATATTAGTGAATACTTTATAGTATACTAAAACTAAGTTAATTATAGTCATTATTAGAAGAGCTAAAAAAATGAGTATATTTTATATTTAATAATTAATTATCAAGCATAAAAGATAATTAATGGGCAATCTTTCAATCATTATAGAAAAAATTACGTGCTGTTACACCTCTCAAGATTTTGCATGTCAACAGAATTATCACTGAGAATTGTTGTTGTTGTTAAATATTTTGGTTATTAAAAAAAGAAATAAAAATTAATTTAAAATAAAAATTAAAATTAAAATCATTAAATTAAAAAAATCGGATAATATAAACTTATTTCTAGTGGACCAAACAAAAGTTGAAGTCAACTGTTGGATTGGTCGTAAGATGGGGTCCACGACAGCGAGTGACTGGACTAAAGTTGGAAATTATGACTGACGAGTGACGTGGCAACCCCTATAAGCTCATGTGCTTTATCTTCTTTTGTCTTTGTTGCTTTACGGAGTAAGACGTTCACACTATCGTTAGGTTCATTTTTAATTAATAGGATTACAATAGGCTTGATTCGCAATAATGTTTTGATATTAAATTTTTATAATATAAATAAAATATTATTATTTTAAAAATAAACTAAATATTATTAATTAAAATTTTCAAATTTTAAGTTAAAAAATTCAAATCTTTTCTAAATTGTAACCAATGATAAAGTTTACAGTTAAATCTAATCGATTTAAATTTCATAAAATAATAATTTAAAATTAAGTAATTAAATATTAATAAAATTAAATTAATTTTATTAAATTAATTATGATTATTAATTTTAAATCAATTGCATCCGAACTCCAAACAAGATCATTGATTACACGTTGGAAAAGGATATGTCATTAAAAGACATTCCACTTAAATTTTAAATTTTAAAATATTATTATTTTAAAATAAATTAAAATATTACTGTATTAGTTAAAAATCAGAAAATTACCCACATCATTTTATTTTGTTTTTGTTTTCCTTTTCTTACATATGAAACAACAGTGTATTATTAGACTTTTCTAAATTCATATACCTACAAAATTTTTATTTGATGTTATTGTTGTTGTTTTTATTATTAAAAAATTAAAATTTTGAAATTAAATAAATTTAAATTAAATTAAGATTAATAATTTTAAATTGATAACAATCCAATTCCGAGCCCAAACATAATCATTGAGTACAAGTTGAAAAGGAGATGTCATTAAAAGCCATTCCATTTAATTAAGTTGAAGGGGACGTGTGATTAGGACGCCACTTGAGTGATTATTGAATGCAACAAAAGGGGTCTTAATCAATTAGACCAATTCAACCGGAAAAAGAATAAAGAAAAAGATGATTAATACGTGTACAAGTTGGCCATTTGTACGCGTCGTGTGATGTCGTGTCGTGTCGTGTTGTGTCGGCTGACAAAAGCTAAAAGACAAAACTGCTTTTGATTTGTGCTCATCCAAGTCGCCACCTCATGAGCTGGGGGGGACTAGCATGCACTTGGGAGTGAGACTGCGTCAAAGCTCCCCTCGAGATTTATTTTATATTATTATATTAAGATTTCATTTACAAAACCGTACAGTGTTGAATTTGATTTTTTTAAAAAGAAAACTGATTGGATATATTAAGATAAAACTACATCACACGTTTAAAGTTTTTATCAAAAAATCAATCCGCATGTGCCAACTAAGCCTGTTAAAAAAAATACTCCCTTCGATTCATAATAAGAGTCATTTTAAAAAATACACGCTTATTAAGAAAGCTAATAAAATTATAGATATATCCTTATTAATACTCCTATAAAATTATCTCGGTAATCAATATCTTAAATTAGCATGTGAGAGAAATTGTCTTGAAATTATGATCTGTATAATTAAGATGAGAGAGAAATAAAAGGTTAATTTTAGAAGAAAGTTATAAATATGCATAAAAAGTAAAAAATGACACTTATTTTGAATAATTAAAATATATCTAAAACGACTCTTATTATGAAACGGAGGGAGTAGTAGTTAATTTAGATAATAAGTAGATTAACGTGTTTATATGCCTCGGGATCCAGTTAAAAGTAAAGGATTGAAAGCTTCTAGCAATTAGCTTATACTCGTTCAGGATTGCCCTCAATTCATTGATACCATTTTCCAGAGAGACATTTAACAAACTGAACTTTCGCTTCTCTTATTACTACGCCACATGATACAATTCTTTGAACAGACTAAAGTGCAGCATCAAAATTGCATTTTACAGCTTTATAAGTTGGACTTGATCAACTTATTTAGCGAACAACACGTTGATCAGTATCTGTTGGTGTATCAGAATTATTAGCCTGAGATTTAGCATTGTTTCACTCTTCCAGGAACCTGCTTGATGCTGCCACAATAACACTGAGATCTTGTCTTTTTTTGTTGCCAGATGAAAGAATGTCGGGCTTTTGATTTATGGTCATCCACGTAGCCACCTCATGAGGTGGGGGCTAGCATGCACTTGAGAGTGAGACTAGGTCAAAACTCCCCTTAAGATTTATTTTATATTATTATATTAAGATTTCATTTACAATAATGTAAAGTATCGAATTTGAGTTGGATATTATATTAGTATTGATTAATACGAAATACTATTTTAGGTCATTCTTAAAATTTTTGAAATAGTTTTCGAATTTTTTTAAATTACAAAATAGTTCGTTAATATATTTAATGTACAATTTATATTTTTATATCAATCATATTTTCAAAAATCATAATATTAAAATTTTAAAATAACAACAATTTATTTATTTTATTAATATTATTTTTACATATTTCACTTATAAATAATAACTACAATTAATATGAAAAAAGATCAATTAATCATCATATAAATATAAAATTAAAAACAATACAAAATATTTAAAATATTACAATTTCATCATATAATAAATAATGAATACATCAAAACATCAAATAAAAAGGACAACAAATATTCATTACTCTTCATTAATTACAATTTACAACAAAATTTTGTGTTGAAGAACCAATAAGAAGTGAAACTTGAAATAAAAATATTTACAATTATATTGCATATATATAATTTAACATATATATCAAATATAAGTGAAATTAAAAGAAGAAGATAAATAAAAATGTGAAATTTCATTCAATACCTACTATAACTGCATTGACCTCAATTCTCATTTTGTACAAAATTCTTATCATTTAAAGGAACCTTATCATCATTCAAATTTGTGGCACCAAATGACGTGTCAATACTTTCTCATCTAAGATTCTCTTTTAAATCACTCTCGTCAAACTCGATTTCTCATAAACCTATTCCGCCAAAAGATCAACATTATCAACGCAAATTAAATATACTGAACTATTTGTTCTATTAAGAGCCATAGTAAATAATAAAATTAAATTATTAAAAACTATAAGAAACTATATCTAACTTAATAATGATAATAACATGCATTTTTTGAAGCTTTAAATTGTATCGAATAAAGACAAAGTCATTTAATCTTTTATGATCCAATATATTTCATTTCTTAGAATTGGTGAATTTAAATATACTTAAATTCCTTTCACTTTCTGTTACACTCACGCATTAACTTACAATTTGAATTATAAGCATTTGCAATTTTAGAACACCATTTCAAACCTTTGCAATTTTGGAGTATCACTGTCGAATCGGTCCTATCAAATTGTAAATCATAAGACAACAAAAGTAACGTTATAAACAAAATAAAGTGATTATTGATTTTCAACAAGTAACAAAAGTGAAAAAAATATATACCTTAATTAAGTTTTTTTTCTTTGACGAATAGCAATTGACATCCTAAAAGTACC
>JANITW010000006.1:2549586-2563640 GCA_027564335.1 Erythroxylum williamsii | reverse complement strand
GCCTTCCTTGTTTTGCAGGTATCTTCATACCAAGTTCATCACAGAAGATAATCGATCACATGGAGCACAACGGCAACATTCCATTCTGTCAGAATCCGGCAGAACCAAATATCATTTTCAAATTGTTTACTAAACTCACTTGTTAATGATTACAATGCTCATCCAAACATGATAGGATGAACTTATACTTGGAATGTAATATTACATCTAAGCAAGTTGTCAATTCCCTCTCTTATTATAGCAATTTTTATTTTTCTCTCTCACGACGACTAGTCTAATCAATAATCTCTTTCACTCTTTCAAATTTTGAATTTTTATACAAGGACTTTAATCAAGATAAGTTGGAAGTTGATGACAATTATATTCTAATTTTAAAAGGTAAAAATTAAAAATAAGCATATTGCATCTAGTAATTTAGGTTGATGATTACATTTCAACCTTTCCTCTTTTTCCATAATTCAAAACGATTATAAAAAGACAATATACTCTTCCATTATTTGGTAGAAGAATTTAGATATTACTTGCAATATCAAGTAATATCTAAATATTATTTGTATTAAAAGAACTAGATGAAAATAAATAATTTGTAGTTAATGTTAGAATGTGTGGTAATTATAACACACACTTATGAATGCACATCCATCTTCTTGTTTCATATATTAAGAAACAATTTCAATCATTTGAAGGTAAAGCTTCTAAAAATACCAATCTTATAAGTTTCAAATTATCAATTAATATTTATAATTTATATTTAGTGAGCAAAAGTTTGTATCATAACTCCTTTTTTCATTAATAATAATATTTGTGTGTTTTATTCTTTCTAATCTTAATTGTGCTACAATCTCATTATGTCTACATAATCATTCTATCAAGCAGCATCCTAATTAAGGTGTATATATCTACTTATCATTTGCTCCATAATTGTCATCGTTATACTTATGAAGGGAGAATAGATAGTTGTAAACATGTACAAATTAAAGGGAGAGAGATTGCTAAAAGTAGAATCATAAGTTGCTTCAAACACCTCAAATGAAAGATCTTCAATGATATGACATAAAAAACTTGAACATATATTTAAACAAGGAATTAAGATCCTTATTGACTAAAAGCTACTCCTTGAACTTACAGAGGTATTATTAACCTTTTATGAGCATTATGTTACAAGTAAGAATATTGTGTGAAATTTAACACATTAAATTCAAGAAGTAAGGTTGGTTTGAATTAATTCACTCTAATGTATAGCAAGCACTAATTCTATATGTAAAAGGATCAAATTACTTAGTCTCTTTCATAGGTGATTATTCCAAGAAGCGATGGTGTACCCTATCAAGAGGAAAGCATATACTTTCTTAATCTTCAAAATTTTTAAAACATGAGTTGAACCTGATATTGTGAAAAAAAAAAACAAGTATTAAAGAATACATAATGTAGGGGAATATACTAGCAATGAATTTAATGTAATGTATATGAAAAAAGATATCAAAAGACAATTCAGTATTGTACATAGTCTTCAATTAAATGGAGTGGTAGAGCAAATAAACATAATTCTAGTAGAAACAAAAAGAGCAGTATTAAGAGTCGTAAGCTTAGATTAAGCCTTCTAGATAAGCATTCAATATCCAATGTTATTTAATGAATCAGATTCCATCATTTACAATTAAGTTGAAGACAACAAGGAAAATGTAGACTAGGGGGTAAGTGAAGTATTCTAAATGTAGACTAGGAGTAAGTGAATTATTCTAACTTTTATGTATTTGAAGCTCTTTATACATATATAATGTACAATGTCCAAGAAATCACGAGCCAAAATTCAGGAAATACTTATTTCAAACTTATGTGTATAAGTTTGAAATACATAAAATTAACTGTCGTCTCATATGTGGGAATGGTGTTGGTTTGATTTCTTTCTTGTATGCTGTATTTGGCCAGTAATTAATGCTAAGTCACATGGTTCATAGTTTTTCACAGAGTATAAGGTTTTTCATTGTGATGGTTGCTTTGTAAATTCTGGGACTTACCAGAACCTGGAAGTCAAAAGTTAATCAAACTTATAGTTGCCCAATAGTCCTTTTAGTCCTGATGGAATATGTTTTCCCCAATTTTGGAGTTCTGTAAGAGTCGTAAAAGCTTTTTTTTTTTTTTTTTTGTAGAAGCAAGTTAATTCAAGTTTTTCTAGATGTTGTACCTTCATATGTGGGAAAATTCCAGCATAAATTTCAAGCTGTAATATTAATTTCTATAAGGTTTGTTACGTAGGTTTTTGTTTTTGCACATCTTTTTATTATTGTAATATTGAAACCTGAGGAAATAAATGCAGTCAGTGTATTGGACCTAGGGGAAAAGACACAGGAAGCTTATAAGTTGAAACACCAAACCACCGTAATCTGTTGGGTTTGTCGTGTTTGTCTTTAGTTGGACTTGGATCATACTTAATAATGATGTTCATTTGAGTGTTCTTAGATATACTTTTGTTCCTTGAACTAATTTCTATTACATAATTTAAGATGATTTCTTGTAGCACTAATGCAGTGTTTGGTTTATGTCTTTGTTGATAGAGACAGATGATAGGGATACAAAAGTTCTGTACCTGATAATGTTTGCTTGCTGTCTCAACTTATTTTTATTCCGACTCCAAAACATAAGAACAGAATTTTTTATTCCTTCTAAGACTATGGTACAAGATTTCTTGAACGGATGACAGAAACAAAACACATAAGTAATTTCCAGAAATGCTCCTCTTTTCAAATAAATAATTTTTTATTCTTAACTATATTATTAAACTCATTATCATCATTATTTATTATAAATTTTGAACTTATTATTATTATTATTATAAGAAATTAATTTCTTATGGTTATTGTTATTATTATTATTTGTTAATTTTTTTACTAATATAAATTGTTCGGTTTAAAATAATTAATGAATTATATATTTCAAATCACATTATATTGCAAGGGTATTTTAGTCATTGATACTGTTTTTATGTTCTGTCAACTACAACCAAATACATTTCTGTTCTTGAGACAGATATAGTTTTATCTGTTTTATCTATCACAACCAAACACCTCACTGTCTCTAATTTTTATTTTACTCTATCTCCAAGTTTTTGTCTCGTTTCGTATCTGTATATTGAAGACAGTAATTAAACACAGCGCAATTTCTATTACTCCGCACAAGAGGTTTCCTTTATACTGTTACTTCATCCTCAGTTCAACTGGGTTGAAACTCGACATCTTCCTGTTGGTGCTCACGCAAAATCCACCAGAAGGCCTACAGTATGTATTCTGGGCGATTGTCGTGGTTCTTCTTATTATTGGGTAAGGTTTTATGAACCCTTTGTAACAACCTATATTTTATGTTTTCGTTTGAAGAAACTCAAATGTCTTTGTTAATGCATAATGCAGTTTGAGTCTAGGATTGGTGATGTCGTTCAGAGGAGAGAAAGGAAATAAACACTACGGTTGACGTGATTACTTAAGTTACGTGCTATCCTCAAGATGGAAGTGTGATAACTGATGAGATAATGATCGTACACTTCTATAGTTTTGATTTCTTAATTATATTCTTTTTCTAGGATTGTTGTATTTTGCTTTAACATACACAATATAATGGTAATGGAAGTCTACTATAAATTACATATTTTAAGTAAATCATTTATAAATCGATGATTTTATACCCAAAATATCTAATAGTCAGAGATGCTTGTAAAATTACAAATAAAAATAAATTAATTTATTTTTAAGTTTTATTTAATTTATAATTATTATTAGTAATAAAATATTTATTATTATTTTAAAAACTTTGAAAAAAAAGGGAAGGAGAGATAGGAGGAATGGAAGGAAACTTTGAAAATTTTGCAAAAAAATCTCCCAATTTTTTAAAATTTTCGGTATCGACCGGTATTTGACCGATATTTTGAATACCGACTAATACAGCCGAAATGGGCCTATATCGACCAGTATTTAAATCCGGTACGGAATTCAATACCATGGTCTAAATTGTTTAATGATAGTTTAATACCAATTAAACATTTTAAACTTTAAATCTCTTGTCTTACCGGTTTAACCACTTGTTTGGTTTTCAAAAACATTTTAAATTTATTATAATCTACAAATAAATTAACATGAATAAAATTAAGTAAAGTATCGAATTTAAAATATAATTTATTATGTTTTAGAAGATAAATTATATCTATTATTCTTTATATGAGCATATAAAAAATCTTTGAACTAAATATAATAATTCATTAATTGCATGCTTTACATAAATTATTTGTGAAATTAACCATTTCAAACAAAAATAAGAGTTCAACTTCATATTCTCAAATTTTTTAAAAATAAATATTTAATAGCTTAAATTCATATACTAAAAAATTGTTTAATGTCTTATATTCAATCTTTAATAATTTTATTAATAAAAATTGATCAATAGATTGAGAGTTAGCTTTTTGAGTATCTGGTAATAGGATCAAGTTATAAAAATAACTTTCTTGTAAAAATATAAAGAAAAAGTTATGTATATTATGAACCTCTTCAAACTCATATATGCAAAGAACCCGTGTATTCGTATTCTAAATATTGAATATATTTTCTTTTTCATTGTAATTAAAAGTTACAATCTTAAGCACATTAAGATAAATTAAAGACTAAAATACAATTTAAATGTTTCTAAATAATAAACAAATTATTATATTTCTTTATTAATATTATGTCTTCAATTTTGAATTAATGAACAACTAATTTAATATTTGTTAAATACATTATTTACACTTCAATATTTTATAAAAAATAAATAATTTGTTTATTTTTAATGTTACTTTATTTAAGAAGTAATATTAAAATAAAATATAAGAAATAATAAAAATATTGCTTTAAGTTGGCTTCACATAATTGGGAAATGCGCAACCAATGTGAACTTGCCAAGAGTGTGGTTGAAGTGGACACAAAGAATGAGGAGAAGGCAGTGTCCCACGCGCCCACGCTCGGAGCAGGAGCGTGGGGACGACCGGAACTGAATGTCGTGGTCTCGGACTAAGAGGACATAGAGCAACTGAGAGACGTAAAATACTGAAATCAGAAAACGTTAAAAACACACGGCGACCTCACTGTCACTCTCTGGTTGCTCCGGTTTCGTCATTCAGGCTCCGTCGCCGATAACGTCGTTATTGCCTTGGCTGTGTTCAAATCCTGAGTAGCTTCCACATGGGCGAACAATCCCAACCCCAACCGCAAGTGCAGACTCAGTCCCAATCTTCGCCACATGAGATCTTCATCGCCTCCACTGCTCCGCCGCAAGCTGCCTCGCCTCTGGCGAAAATCCCCGCGCGTCCGAGAAAAATTCGCAAGCTTTCACCGGAAACCGCTTCTGAAACCCCAAAAACTTCCAAACCAAACAAAACCAGACCTATCCAACAGCGATTGACGCTCGCGGTCGTCGCGAGGTCACTCTCGTGCGAGGGCGAGATGGAGAACGCGATTCGCTATCTGCGGGAGTCGGACCCACTTTTAGCGCCCTTAATCGACGCCCACCCGCCGCCAGTCTTGGAGACATTTCGCACACCCTTCCTAGCCCTAACACGAAGCATCCTCTACCAACAGCTCGCGCTCAAAGCCGGGGCATCGATCTTTACGCGCTTCGTCTCGCTTTGTGGTGGAGCAGCAGCGGTGGTTCCGGAGACAGTCCTCGCTTTGGCTCCGCAACAGCTTAGGCAAATCGGAGTTTCTGGTCGTAAAGCGAGTTATCTTCACGATCTCGCTAGAAAGTACCAGAATGGCATATTATCCGATGCGGCGATTCTAAATATGGACGATAAGTCGCTCTTTACTATGCTTACTATGGTTAATGGGATTGGTTCTTGGTCGGTGCACATGTTTATGATATTTTCCCTGCATAGACCTGACGTGTTGCCAATTAATGATCTTGCGGTGAGGAAAGGAGTGCAATTGCTTTATAATTTGGAGGAATTGCCGCGGCCATCTCAGATGGATCAATTGTGTGAGAAATGGAGACCTTACCGGTCTGTTGCTTCATGGTATATGTGGAGATTCGTGGAGACGAAGGGGTCACCTTCGAGTGCGATTGCGGTGGCTACTGGCACTGCTTTGACACAACAACATCAGGAGGAGCAGCAGCAGCAGCAGCCTGAACTTCTCGACCCACTTAATGGCATTCTCAATCTTGGGTATGTATAAAGTTTCACAAGGATATGTGGTACCAATTTGATATTGATATAAATTTTTTGGATGGCTTTTGCATTGTTCATTTTCAGTTCTTGTATTGAAAGGTTGTGTTTGCTGCTGGGGAATAGAGGTTTGCTTGATTGTAGTTGGTATAGGGTCTTGCTGTAGGTTTTTGAGCTGCATTCTTGAAGTTTATCCAAGTTAATACCTGATTTTAGGATTACTGCATTAAAACTTCATGTTTTTGATAAAAGTGTTCATCTGTTGCCCTTAGAAGTGTTAGATTTTGTGAAGAATCTTCTCATCGTTGTTTGATGTCTGTTCTTCCCGTTGAAAATTTGCAGCTTTTGTTTGAAAGTAACTATAATTACTCGGTGATAAATGAGACATACTGAGAGTAGTAACGGCATAATAACATGAAACAAACCAACAGTTGTAATTTCCCCAAAAAGTTGGCGAAAGCTGATGATTTGTCTACAGAATCTTTAGCAAGTATAGATCTTCTGACTTAAAAATCTCTATCAGGCACAACAAGCATCCAATTTTACCACTTTATCATGAAGTATAGTAAACAGACGTGGACATCAGTCCAATCTTGACTTGGTTTATTATGTAATTGACAATTAGAGTTTTCTGCATTTTCCAAATTGGACGGTTTGAACTTTGACATCTTAGTGTATTGAAAACAATGATTTTTATGACCTGCATAGGATAGATTCGTCTAGGGGTTAGGAGTAAATTTTAAGGAGTTGCTTCTTACAAAACTATCCTCTCAAACTGGAAAATTATGGGTAGCTTCTTTGATGCCGCAAGGGGATTTATAGAAACTGAGGCAAGCAAAACATGCTTTTGGACCAAAAGGAAATATGCGAAATCCTATTATTAGTTAGTTCTTGTAATTATACGTCAATTACTTGGTGAAAAACATATATCCACGACTGCTTTGATGACATACTTTATCCCAATTATTGTTTATTACTATTTACCTTTACAATGCTGAAATTGATTCATCACTGTACAAGGATTATTGGTTATTGAGAATCATTATAGTAGTGTATGACTTTCAATGAAAATAGAGTCCATGTCCTGTTAATTAGCAAAATTTTTGGAGTTTTAGGCCACAACGTGAACCTAAAAACTTTGGCCGAAGCCAAACCGGTGATATTGGTGTGGTTTTGATAAAATCTCAAGAAAGATGGTGATGTATGAGTGGGGAAAATGAAATGTTGAGGACTTGTAAAGAGTTCATAAAATCAGGGGATTTTGATTTTGATATCTGTTGATGGATTTTTTGGAGAAGCAGAAGATTGTTTGAGATTTCATGACATACCAGTTATGCAATGGAACTAGGAGATGCAAAGAAAGAGATCTCAATGGACTCAAGTGGTTGGTTGCAAATGCTAGAGATGGTGCATATAGGAGTTGCAAGTGCTAGAGATAGTGCATAGAGGGGTTGGAGTGTGCAGTCTTCAAAGTTGGAGCAAGCATAGCCAGCGTGTGAAGTTATGATGTGGGTTGTGAATTGGTGTTTGACAGTTTTTTGTTATTCCTTTTGTTAGTCTTGAACAGAGAGTTGCAATGATACAATCTCTATTATTCAGACTGGTTAAGCAGTCTTTACTCGCATGATAAAAATCTTCTAGACTGGAAAAGTATGAAGAGTATCGATGCTTGTCAACTTATGTTAAAAGATTAATACTAGGATTTGACTTGTTCATGAGGCAAATGATTAGCATTAAGTTCACTTAATAGCTCGGAGACACAATAAATTGTATATCCTTGAACCATTAAATCATTGACGTGAATACATATCTCTAAATTGCTCATCCAGTTTTAGGGAACCAGCAGAACTTTATTAGTTGGTGTTTGGTACAGAAGACATATCAATAAATGTCCAGGTTCTTTCCATCTACTGGTTCAATTCATGGTAGGTGCAAGGGGACGAGGGGTATTATTTCCAATTCTAAATTACCAAATAAAAAATCTAGGCTCAAAGCTTCAGCCGTAGCAATTACTGGTGTTGCCAGATCAGTTCATAGCAATATGGTTAAGTTTGTTTATAAATTTTCAGCTGACTGTACTTATCTGAAACTTTAGACAGTACACTGGATCGAGTGCTCTGGAATTTGAAATTGTGGTTGAAGCCTTTGGGCTGAAACAGCCAAGTTCAATACCTTTTTATTTGATAACTCTTGTCAATAGAGCACTATGTTGTGATTTAAGTTAACATGCTTCTGAAGTTATACACGAGATTTCTGTTAAGTTTTGTTACAATGCTTATCTCTTGCTTGGATGGCTTTTAAAATATGATTGAGTCTCTTTTAAGACTTTAGAATTTATTTGAACTTTTTGCTGCGTGTAAGTCCAATATAGTGGCATTTTCTTTATGTATATATACAAGTAGGGCAAGTTAAAGAAGCCATTTGGGTAAATCATATCACTTGGATTAATGGTTAAATGCACCAATTGAAGTATGAAACAGTTGCATTGCTGTAATGCTACCATAATGTTTGCTTTACAATCTACCTAGTACTAGGCACAAGTGGTCAAGATAGAGCCACGGCTTTAAACTGTTCCTAACTTTATCTCTTCCGGTAGTTAATTTATGCCCTATAAAAGGTAAACATTTTAATCATCATTATCATTGTATGTTGTTTATTTATGTTCTCCTTTGTTGTAAATGGGCGGATTCTCTTCTTGTTATGGGGTTATGGAGCGTAGGGATAGGTAGGGTTGTCATTGATAGTACTTTTCTTACGTGCGATTCCTGTACATGCATTTTGTGATTTTTCGATTACATCAATTTTTTCACTTTCTTCTTCCACCATCCTGCATGACATAGGGCCTGCGCTTGGGGACAATGATTCAGACCTTGGATGAGATGTGGATCTGGTTAGCACTTTCTTCCTTCTAATTAAGTTATCAGTTATAAAGAAAGTGTTCAGTGGGAAGTGAAGGTAACTAATTTGTCGTCCTGAAAAGGCTTAGACATGCAAGGTTTTGAGGGAGGTACATATAGATTTCTCCTGTGTAGTAAATTGCTTGGGAATTTAAGTAAAAGACTACCTATCTTAAACTTCTTTGATTGTTGTCAAAAAAAACCAAAGACTTGGTTGTCCTCTAATGAATTTGCGGAGCTACAACTTTCTTACTCGACCCTTTCTGCACTACAATTTAACCATGATTTTGTGACTTGATGCAGCTGTTCACGTGGAAATGATAGTAATTGTATATTATATTAAAGCATTAAGCTTTTAGACAAAGACCCTTGTACCAATTAACACCAAGAAAGAACTACGAATGGGTGAATCATGGTAATATGAAGTCCGGATATTTTGTCCAAGATTACTCTGCCTATTATATCTATTTGAATCTTAACCATTTATTTATGCGGGACGTATACGAAATTTATATAAATAAATATAAGATTCATATAAATAAATGGTTAAGATTTAATAGACAAGATAGGACAGAGTAATTTTGAACAGAAAATTTTTGCTCGGTTATATGGGACCAAGTTCGATTAGTCAATAATTTGGTGCATTGGGGCTGCTATAATAAATACTATCCTTAGTCCTTTCCTGACAAATGTCTTTGGTCCAAGAGTTGATGTCGATTTGCAGAATGGTGATTGCTGGGACCAACAAGTTTTTGGCATTTTCAAGATCTATGTGCTGTGCTTTATACATACAGCGAGATTTTATCTTTGGAGTTATGAACTTGTATTATTTTTTAATATTTGAGATTTTAATACATTTATTAGCATCTGTTATTTACCCTCTTAATGGAAATCGGTGTGTCTACACTGCAATTTCACAATCCAGAATAGGTCACTGATACGAAAATGAAAGTATAATTAAAAACGCTCCTTCATAATAAGTACAGATAAGCTCAAATTCTTGAGGTTAGGGATGAGATTGCGAACTGAGAATTGTTGTCTTTGTGTATAAACCCTACTTAACGAGCTCAAGCAAGTATAATGTTAGCTCCTCCTCGTACTCGATCAAAATCACAACTTGATTATAAAGAAGCGATGAACTTCCAATGCAAAGTGATGACTACTACACCATTGTAAGTATCGAGCAGTATAGCTGAAAAATAAAAAGATGGGTTTAACTGATAAACAAACGGAAACCAAAGAGAGTTTGATTGGCTCCAAACTCAAGAACTCATGAACTTGTCATGGTTCATCTCCATCTTGATGATCACAAAGCAAATTTACTACGTTTAAGGGTAACATCTTAGAGTATCAATGTCGAATATCCACACGCAGGTTCTCTGCATGTTTGATTATCCTAATATCAGATTGCTATTTCTTGTTCTGTTCTGCTATTTCTTCTGGATTAACGATGGAACACAGCATCTTATAGTATCAACCCTCGAATATCCATGCATGTTTATACATCAGATAGATATTTTTTGTACTGAACTTCTTGTTCTCATCGCAGAATCAATCTTAATTAGCCGTACGTCTTATGTGAAATCGATTTTCTACATGCTTTTTACACTATAAAATGGTCTCATCAGGAAGTAGCTGCTCATCACATTAGCTATTTCCTTGTCATCAGAAAAACCACAATGAACTACGAGAATTACGACCCTTCTTTTCCTGATCAGCCAGTGGTTGATCTCTACCTCCCCACATGGGCTAACCTGCAAGCTTTCATGTTCAAACCAGCCTTCATATGGGTTGAAGAAGAAGGTGAAGCTTCCAAGTTTTCGTCCCTCAATTATGGTCAGCTCAACGAGTCAGTACAGTCTATTTCCAGTCAGTTGCTTCTTTCACAACAAAGAGGTGACACAGTTCTGGTTCTATGCTCACCTGGACTTGAGCTGGTTGAGATCATTTTTGGATGTCAAAGAGCTGGCCTTTTGAGCGTACCTATATTTCCCCCTGACCTTTCTTTCTCTAACCAAAATTACCACCATCTTGTTAGAGTCATCTCCCAAACAAACCCTAAAGCTGCCATAGCGGAACCTGAGTACATTGCTAGAGTTCAACAGTATATCTCCTCCTCCTCCTCTTCTAAGAATCTGGAGCTTGCAAAGTTGTTACAGACGGTCAAGTGGATTTCTACGTTTGATGTTAAGAACAAGAAGCTAGTAGGTTCAGGTACGAGTTCTTCTTCCACGTACAGTGGTTGCAAGCCAGACGAAGTGTATCTGATTCAGTACACTTCAGGTGCGACTGGGATTCCAAAACCAGTTCTTGTGACCGCAGGATCGGCTGTTCACAACGTCAGAGTAGCTAGAAAAGCCTATGAACTAGGTCCTCATAGTGTCATAGCATCTTGGTTGCCTCAGTACCACGATTGTGGACTTCAATTCCTGTTACTCACCATTATATCAGGAGCAACATGCGTCTTAGCATCACCTACTGCATTTCTATACAGGCCTAGGCTATGGCTCGAGATGATTTCAGAGTTCAAAGCTACTTGCACTCCTGTTCCTTCATTCACGCTGCCACTTGTTGTGAAACGTGGTGGAGTGAATGAAGGAACTCGACCCATAAGTTTATGGAGTATGAAGAATCTAATCCTAATTAACGAGCCAATTTACAAGGTGTCAGTTGATGAGTTTGTTGATTTGCTCAAGCCATTTGGGTTAAACCCGTCTTGCATCTCTCCATCTTATGGTTTGGCAGAGAATTGCACCTTTGTTTCAACAGCTTGGAGAAGCCATACCAGTTTCACCAACATTCCTACGTACAAGAAGTTGTTACCAAGTGCCAGACTAGGTTCTCAGCTTGAAGAATACCAGGAGATTGAGGACATGAACATTGTTGTTGTAAATGAAGACACCAATGAAGTTCTCGATGATGGACTTGAAGGTGAGATATGGGTGTCATCTCCAGGCAATTGCTCTGGCTACCTTAGCCATCCATCTCTGACAAGGGAGATATTTCAGGCGAGACTCCATAACTCGGTTAGCAAATGCTTTGTCCGAACTGGTGACAGAGGAGTCATCAAAGGTAAAGATCGATACCTATATGTGACCGGACGTTGTTCAGATGTAATCAAACTCAGAAACAATCAAGAAGTACACCCTCATTACATTGAAACTGCAGCTCACAACAGTTGTCAGGAGTTCATTAGAGGAGGTTGTCTAGCTGCATTTGAGGTTTCAGGCACCGTGGTTCTTGTTGGAGAGTTGCAAAGAAATGACAAAGACGAAAGGGTTTTGAGGAACATATGTGAAGAGATGAAGAAAGCAGTTTCTAGGGAAGAACAAGTTGAGATTGGCCTGGTTGTTCTTGTAAAATGTGGGAGTCTATCCAAAACAACTTCAGGAAAAATTCAGAGATGGGTAGCTAAACACAATCTTGTCCAAGGAAAGATGAAAGTAGTCACTGAGATGAGATTTGAGAACTATACTTCTAGTTTTTCTTCTCCAAGCAAAACTACTGATGACAGAACAAACAGAAACCAAACCTTGGTTGCACTTCCAACCACTTCAAAGGCTTCTTCTTCTTCTTCTTCTTCCTTCCGCTCTTCTTTATGAGAACCTGAAGGATATGCTTTTCATTTCAGACCATTTGAACAAGTTCCAGATATTGTTTCGTGTGATCAAACCCTATTTGTATAATCAAATTGTACCACACTGATGCTTGCTTTCGGCTTTTAACTCGATCCAATAATATGAGATATTGACCTTTAAATATTTTCTTGGTTCTCTCCATCAAGTTGATAAACTATATATATTTAATCTTCCATGCTCGAGGAAGAAGATAAAGCATAAAATGAGTAAAAGTATATATATATATATATGAATCATGATATATTCTCTCTATATTGTAACCACAGGGATAAAGTTACTAACTTTAGAAACAATGATAAATAGTGGTGGCAGCATATTAGATCAGGCCGAAAACCTTACCAACTAAGGGATTTTAGAGGGATTGATGATAAAGCAGGTCGAATTCAAGTGAGCCCATATACAATAAGGACATTATATTTTAACTTAAAATTTTAAGGTAATGAATTATAAATTTTATTTTTGTATATAACTCATTTCATCCTTATTTTTCATTTTCATGTGTGACTGTTTTACTCGTGAGTTTCCAACATGAACCTAAAAAATTTTGAGTTCAAACACTCATTATTGAATTTAATCTAACTCTTTTATTTTGAACCAACTTAGGTACTTAAATTCAAGCTCGAGATGAATTGAACTTAAGCTTTTTAGTCATGCCTAATCATAAGCAAGGATTTGACTCTCTTTTCAAACACTACCAATTAGTGTTGGCAAGATTAGCCCGACCCGATGTAGTTTGAAGTCAATAAGTATTGGTTGAGTTGATTGAGTTTCAAGTTAATTTCGAGTTAATTTAAATTTCAAAAAATTCAGAAAAAGATATCATAAAATATATATTTAACAGGGACCAAATTGACTCAATCAGACTGGATTATCCAAACTTGATTAGACTCGAGCTTGGACCTAAGCCCTATCATTATTTCAAGGCCGGAGCCCAGACTATCCCATGACCACCTCTTGTCCCAAGTACACTACATGAACCATGCAAGCCAGGCCTTAGTTAAATTTCTTGAACTAATTGTGGTCCAACTAATTTTGTGGTCCAGCTCATTTTGTTCAAGGCCTGTGTTCACCAACCTCGATAAAAGGGACCCAAGAACAAGCAACTTTCCATCATTTCTCCAATTCTAGGTCTTGACTTTTTTTTAAATTTTCCTATACGAATAACTCTAAACCTGATGCACCCCCAGAAAAAAAGATCTAAACTTGATTCGACCTTGTTATAATTGTAGACTGAGAGTTGCAGAGAATCAACTTCACAAGTCTAACAATTATGGAATTGAACAAAAAAAACAGTGCTTGAAGAGAAAGGGGATGAAAAAGAGGGGATGCAGTGGAGGA
>JANITW010000006.1:2512550-2525458 GCA_027564335.1 Erythroxylum williamsii | reverse complement strand
TTTAACTAATATTTCATAAAATTACAAGTTAATTTCTAATATTTTGAGACATTTAAATGAATTCTAACATTTGCAAATTGTTCAAATTTGACCGCAAAAATTTAAATAGAGTAAAGCCTTGTCAAGATGATTTATGAAGAAAAAGCATTTGTTAAAACGAATAAATTAAGAACATCTACAATGGTCAGTTTATATCTATTTTGATCATATTTAAGTTAAAATTATGGTGTATTATAAGTTTACAATTGAGAATAATTTCATACATTACTAATTTGTAATTTATTTTAATATAATAGAAGAAGTTAATATAAATACTTTAGATGAAAGCGTAGTTTACGAATCTTTAAATAGCGTTGAAGAATTTGAAACTTTTGACGATGATGAGACACAACCTCCTTCAGAAATATAATTTTGATTTTAATATTTATATTAGACTCATATTAATTAATTAATTATTAATTAATTAATAATAGACATTGATGTATTTTTATTTTAATAAAATATTTTATTTTTACTTATTCTTATAAGTTTTACTTCTTATTTATTATATACCGATTTTATAACAGTTCACTACCGATTGAACCTCTAAATTTTAAACTTTTCCTTCGATCGGTTCGATGTCTAGTTCGGTTTTTAAAACATTGCGACTGTAGGTTCCTTTGTTTGAAAAAAAGAAGTGATGTTCATGTCCCGTATATTTTATTGTTACTTTTTAACTGAAGTTTAAAAAAGAGATTTATGTAGAAAACTGAAATTTGGAAAGAAAATTTTCAAGAATTTTCTTAAATTCTAGACGTTTAAAACAATAAATTTGAGAAACTAAGATTCAATTAATATAATTTAAAATATTTTTATACACCAACAAATAATGTAAGGTATTGGGAATACATTTAAGTGACAAATAATTACTCTCTAACTAAGATTCAATTAAATACAATTAAATTTAAGTCCGATCTGAAATCTGTTCAACTCTGGCTATTGGCTTCAGATTGATCAAATTCAGACAAAAATGGCGTCTCTACTGAACCTATTTAAGGATGAGTTTGAGTCTTTTTCTTAATGTATATTACATATCACCCACGATGTTACAAATTAAAAAGGTGATGGCGACAGAACAGGCATCACGTTGATGTCATGCTTTTTCTTAAACCCAATTGGAAGATTAGGCCACATCCCTGTCATTGGAGCTGCCTTTGACGTGCTACTACTCTCCACTTGCCTCCAGTCAAAACGAGGAAGCCAGAACGTTTCTCACCTTCCATTTGATAAGGCTAATCCTAAAGTATTAAAGTAAGCGCGTGCCCTGAAATGGGAAGACTTGCTATAAGTTCCATCGTCTTGGTCAATGTGTTTGCTATATGCTTCTTCTAGTCTGCTTCCGCATCAAGAGACGCTTTTTAGCTCTTTAAACTGCTCAAACTTACCAGCTTTGGCGCCTTAAATGGTTTACTTTCAGAATCCAAGTTTTGGTTTGGAATTGTTGAGCTTCTGGGATTTCCCGTTATGAAGTTGATGTTTTTCTGTATGTCTACTGGAATTCTTTAGCAGACTGCCATCACCTGGCTGATTGGGTTCCGTCCATAAGCAACAAAAGGTGAGTTCTCTCATCTTACCCTTTGTTTATCTTAAGTTTTCTTATTACCTTCCCATGGAAGACTGAGTCTTGAGCTTTTAACACGGTAGTAATCCGCCGTGCCCTTATCCTTGTTTGTGAAATTTTGCTTTGGTTTAAAGCTTGCTGCTGCTATCACCTTTTGTTGATGATATTTTCTTCTAAGTTCACTTTTAGGTCCCTGATTTTTCTAGGATGATGTTGATAAAGGGCATGTCTTGAGTTCATTTATGCTTTTGTAGTGACAAGGAATGCTTGACATGGCAATCTTTATTGAATTGTGAATTAAGATAGCATGTTCCATTAGCTAGTTGTTTTATTTATTTGAATTGACTTTGCCTTTCTACTGAAAGCCCTAGTCATAAACTTCTTGTTCTGTCTATTGCTTGCTCATCTTGCAGTCAGATTCTTGTTTTATTTTCACAAATTTTCCATTTGAAGAGATTTTCACTCTGAATGTTGATGTTAGAGTTAATTTGAGTGTATGAAATGTGCTTATTCCTGGATGATCTCTGATTGAGTCTGTGCTTTCTCAGATTTGACAGAAGATTTTCTGTTGATAGTGAATGTTGAGGTTCCAAACATGAAACTTGAGGATAAAAGCGACATCAAGGTAAAATTCTACTTCTCCACAACTTGGAATCAATCTTCCTTAATTATATTCTACCTGTCCTCGTGACAATGTGACCTTATTCCATCAATACAGGTACATCGTCAGATCTGCTTACAACTTAAGAGCTATGTAGACAGAGTCTCAGAGATTTTGTCTGCTGTTGAGTCTTCCAGGCCTCGATGCGCTACAGGATTAGAGGCATTATGTTTATTGCGGGCGTGCTTGGATAAAGCGAAGCTACTCATCCAGACGTGTTCAGAATCTAGTAAACTCTATCTGGTACTTCTTCAACCTTTGCAGTGACTTAAGAGTCTGTCAGATCATATGCATTTTCTTTACTAACATTCTTGCTTGATATTTTAGGCAATTACGGGAGAGAGGTTACTATTGAGATGCAAAGGTATACTGAATGACATGGGCAAGCATTTGATCGAAATCCAAAGTGTTGTTCCCTCATTTCTTGCAGCCGAGGTTATTCATTCTTCATGTCCTCAAAACTATCTGCTGCTTACTTGTAATTTAGTTTGTGAAAGGATTATCTTAAGCTGCTGCTAAAACTTTGAGGTACTGGGCTCTGGTGTAGTAGGATATCGTGCACTTTTCTTGCATCTCTAGATTTCTATCCATGTTGGGTTTATATCTGCTATTATCTTTTCCTTTGCTTCAGTTTGCTATTTAAAATAGTATGAATTCCTTTTTTTTGTTCTTTTTGCTTGTTGATTGATTCGTACCCTCTGGAAAACCACACCCTTTCTTGTCCTTTCCAAATTTAGAGCTCGTGGTAAAAAACAAATTGTTTAGAACTGAAATTTAAAACGACTAGCACCACCAATCGTGCACCGAAGATGTTCCAATGTTAAACATAATGTCCGATGCTGTGCAATTTATGCATTTGAACGAGTCAGATTTCAATCCCTATGTCTTAGAAATATAGTTGGAACTCATTGTTGCATCTAATTAGCATGATCGCACTCTCTTGCAGACGGTAACGAGAATGCAATGTTTGTATATGGAATGAACTGAAAAATATTATGTCTTATGCATCAGAATTTGGAGTTAATTTCATTGAAAATACTGTCCACTATCATGGTTCAGATGAAGAATGGCATGAAATGACTGCAGTTTCAAGTCTGCTAAAGATGCCACACATCTGTTATATTTTTCATTATTTCTCCATATATTATAATTGCTTGTCTATTACTCATGCATCTTTTGTCTATCCTGGGATTTTCCATTTTTCTATATCACTTTGCCTTTTAAGCTGTCCATTTTTCTTTCCCAAAGGCTTTAAACTGTTCTAAGAAACAAGGATATGCATTCTGCAGCTATCTGGAATTACTGAAGATCTCAGAAGTGCGAGTTTTCGCTTAGAATATCCTGAGAACGAGGCAGGGAAGATTCTGCTTGAGCTTCTTAGGCAGGATGTAGCTGCATCAGACTCTTTAAACAATGCTGAACTTGAGTCTCTCAAACTTGCAGCTATGAAACTGAAAATTACATCCCCTTTGGCTGTTTTCTTAGAAAAAAGGTCTATCAGGATTCTTTTAGAAAAAGCTCGTGATACGGAGCAATCAAAGAAGAAAATCTTGAAATACTTTTTGTATCTTTTGAGGAAGTACGGACGATTACTTGCTGAGATCGACAATGTTCAGGATGAAGAGATAGAAAATCGGTGCATATATCCTAAATCAGATGTATGCACTGCATCAGATGATACTCAGGTTCATGACTCTGGTACTATTCAACCTCCACAGGAATATCTTTGCCCCATATCTAAGAGATTAATGCATGATCCAGTAATCATTTCTTCTGGGAGAACATATGAACGGGTTTCGATTGAAAAGTGGTTTAATGAGGGTCAACAGACGTGCCCAGTGAGCCAAATGAGACTGGAGAATTTTTCCTTGACTCCAAACATTATAATGAAGGGACTTATTAAGAGGTGGTGCTCAAGGAAGGGAATCACTATATCTGACCCTCATAAACAATCAGCTTCCGAACAGATTTCTCATTGGAAACTTTCACCCTCCAGTTCTGTGGCTAGTATGGCTAGTTTGGGTAGTTCAATGAATGATTTGTGCCTTCAAGTTAGCAATGTGTCGTTTCAATCTTCAGAGAATACGGCAGATTTGCTAGACGACGATAATAATGCTGGTGTTACTGCTGGTCTCCCTGAGATTGTTGCAAATTTATCTACAAGTGGTAGTTGCTGTAGCCTGGCCTCTCTTAAGGAACTAGGCTCACATCCATGGCGACATCAATGCATTATCGTGCAGAATTTAAGAAATGAACTTAGTAAAAATCAGCAAACATGTGATTGCATGTTTCTGAGGAGTTATTTCAAGTCTATGATTAGATTTATGAGGGATGCGAGAGACTTTCGTGATGCAAAAGCCCAAGAAGATTCATTAGAGGTGCTGCTAGGAATTTTAAGTAAAAGCAGGTAAATCTTTCTCCTTGGTTAAGCAAGCCTGCTATATCCCTTGAACCTTTTGAACTCTTCTTTTCTTTATAAATAAAATTTTGGCTTTTGTTTGCAGCATTGAAATGTATGTTTTTGATGAGGACTCAGTCTACCTTTTGCTATCATTTCTTGATACGGACATCACTGGAAAAGTTCTTGCAATTCTGGAATTGTTATCATCTTTGGAATCGTTCAGGTCTGCAATAGCAGTATATGGACTTCTACCTTCGATCCTAAAAGTCTTTGATAGAGGTGTTAGAGAATTCCATCAGCTTGCTTTGAAGATACTTCGAAATTTGTCTTGCAACAAGGATGGAGCATACCACATCTTGTATTTGGATTTCATCTCAAAATTCGCTTGTTTTCTGGGTGATTGTAGTCTTGCATGGTTCTTTCTTGATGTTATAGTTAACTTATGCAACATTGAAGATGGCAAGATCGCGGTACTGGAAACGGATTCATTTACCAGTTCCATTGCTGAACTTCTGGAAACTGGTACTAAGCAAGAGCAAGAAACCACACTTGAAGTTCTTCTATCTCTGTGTCATGAGAATGGGGAGTGCTGTAAACTGCTTGCAGACAGAAAAATCGTCCAATGCTTGTCTTTCTTATCCATCAATGGACGTCCAAAAGCCAAGGCCATTTCTGCAGGATTGCTCCAGCTTGTGGGACAGATGCCTGAAAATAATATAGCAGACTCTTCTTCTGGCCATTCTAGTGATCATCCTAAAGGGAAAACGTCAGTTTCCATTGCAGTTCGATATGTGGGTAAGAAGATCTCCAGATTGTTACATTAAAAGTCAATAGTACCTTTAGATGTTTAGGTGACATTAATTGGTTTTCTACGTAAAATCCTATGCTTGTTAATATCAGTGAGTGGAACTTCCCATAGCTTTTGGATAATTCTTTGTTTTTTTTTCCTTATATAAGGAGCTTATATATAACTTTTATCTGTATATTTTGTACAAATTGCCTGATTGAGGGCAGTATAAAAAGCTTCATTTCTCATTGTTGAAGATGAGGAATCTTCCTATTGTACAATGTAATAGGATTGTTACACAACTATGTTATAGCTTCACCCTTGGCTTTCTGATAGCAAGCTTTATGCATAAACTTTGAAATCACAACTTCAAAAGTTTTGTACAAGTTAATGAGAGAGTTTTGTCAAGTACATGTTTCACATTCTTTATGGAACTGGGAAACAATATGATGCTTTCAGCTATAGACACTGCTAGTAGTATTCTCCTTTTATGAACTCATTCAACCGCTTCAGTTCTCCACTCTGCTGATCCACCACTGTTCTAATGACATCCACGATAGAAATCAAGCCAACTATCTTTCCATCTATTACAGGAACATGCCGTATGTGATGATCTGCAGAATGATCGAGATCTTCATATTGTGTTCCCTTCCCGGTTTCTTAAGAATCAAACTAGAAATTTGTACATGTCGGTTACCTGTCATGAGTGTCATTGCTTGTTGAATGCTTGTGTCAGATGCCACTGTTATTAGCTTTTTCTGTTAAAGGGTCACCATATTTAGATGAAAAAAAAGTTGCTGTAATTACCATAGAAGACGAGGGTTTTGTAAGAGTTAACCTCATCAGTCATGATCTCCCCGACTCGTGTGTACTTGGAAGATCTACCTTGTGCTATTACCTTCCTCAGATAATCTGCTTGGTAATGGATTTCTGATGTTACTTTTTCACCTTTTGTCATTATTTTCATATGAAAAGCATTCATTTACCTCTTTCCGTCATAATTCCTGCAATATGTTCTTGGTCTCCAGGCTTCAGAACTACCAGGGACCCAATATTGTTCTGTGCCATCTGAAAGTCTAGACTTCAGTTACATTGCATTTTCTTAAGAAAATAACTTCCACACTTTTTAAAAACATACATTCTTAACTGCATCATAGACATAGTCATCGGTTCTGCACCACAGCCAAGAACCAGTTTTGTCGTCCCCTTTTGTCATAAGCACATCCGCTACAGTTATATTCTCCAGACCCTTCTCTGGAATCAGAAGGGATGAGGTGACACATCCAAAACGTGAAAATAAGTTCTTCTTCTCTAACATTTCTCTCCCAAGTGAGTTCCTCAGAATTCTTCGAATGGTTGCTTGCATTTTGAGTCTGCCCAAAGAAATGAAAGTTAAGATCGATACAGTGTATAATTATGGTGCAAGCAGGTGAAGTATATATAAAACCTGAATGAAGAAACAGGGAGAAATGCAAGTGCCTTTGAGGAAGATTAAGAGAGCTTTAAACAGTTAGGAGCTCCTCTAATGGTGACGATATTTATTCAAGCCATAACACAGAGGAAAGTCCTTCGGCTTGCATATGTGACCTTGTCTGGTTAACTTCTTTGCTTGAATGGCGTGATTAGGGAAAGGAATATGTGTTATAGAGCTTTACCTTCCTCTCTACTTTACTTCATGAGCATTTATACCTATTCCCTCCAAGGCCTCTACTGTCACACCACTGGCTTTGTCAACTTTTTGATCGTCTGAAAAGAAAAAAGGTAGACTTCTCTTTTATTTATTCTTTCTCACTTCATACCAGAACTGGTAGGAACAGCAACGAGCCAGGTTCGGGTTTTAAGGCTCTGGTCAAACTTAATTTGGTTCGTTAACTTCAGTCCAATCCGATTTCTCATTATCAAAATCAGGTTCAAAAAAAAGTTATCATCTTGATCTTAAGACAGGTCAAGCTCGATTCTTTTTTTTTTTTTTCCCAATCTCTAAAGACTAGAATTGCTCAGGAGTGACCAATTGCAAGAAGTTACTCGTGAGTGGCATGGAAGAAGCTTTCCTATGACCTACAGATGAGATCAGGCAATGTATATTCTTCGGATGCTTTTAGAAGGAAAACAAGAGCTCCTTTCCTGATTTCCTGGAACAGGAAAATACTTTCTCTTGTCAGGTTAGCTTTCAGAAGCTGCAGTTTTAGCATAGAGATGAATTGGCAAAACCCGATTAGAACAAAGAAGAGATGCTAGACTTCAAAAAGAAGGAATATCTGAAAAGAATTCCAGGTAAAAACTTGGCCATTTGGAGAGGTAAAGAAGCAAATGAAGATTGTGAATCTGAAGACGTCAATAAAAGTCTCCAAGGCTTTCCAAAGTATCCATAGCCTTATTAATACCATCTCCTATCAACCAGGATTCAGCAAAACCAATTAGCCAACAAACACCAAATTCTTTTTAACCGATTGTAACCTGATTCATTCATGAGAGACAAGAAGAGGTCGTCTCGATTCGGACTCTCTTGGTTTTCAGGAGGTAAGGCTCCTCCTCCGACAGCCAAACCACGACCTCCTCCCCCTGTAACCAAAGATCAAACTCCTGTCCTGCCAACGACCAACACTCTGGAACAGCAATCGTCGACCGGTCCAGCCGGGATAGGCCAAGCACAGCCTAATCAACAAGGGCAGGCATCACAAAATGCTGCACCTGGGTTACCATCATCAGCACCTGCAACAACAGAACCTCAATCTAGTGTCCAAGCAGTATCACCGTCCCGTGAACCTATCCAAAAAGGGGCTACATCTGTTCCATCTTCACCATCTAGCGCAAACACTGAATCCCAAGACATCTCTCAGCCAGCATCACCATTACTTAAAACAACTCGGAACAGGGCCACCTCCAAAACTCGGCCAGCTTCTAATGCAACTCCGCAACCAAGAGGTGCATCTGTGCCCGAGTCAGCAGTACCCATAGATTCAAAACCCCTGTCTCGACCTCTTTTGATCTTGCAAAGTGTGGATCAAACTTCAAAACCCTCTTCCCCGTCTAGGACAGAAAAACAAGTGCAGCCTAAAGCTTCTCAGCTCCCTTCTCCTTCAAAGAAATCCCAAAGTTCAGATTCTACTACTGATGGTGATGGTCCGAGACTTCTCTCAAAACCAGCCAAAGAAATACAGGAAACTGAAGAACAGAAGGAAGTCATGGAAGACCCCAAACTAGAAGGAGAGGGGAAGGTGTCAAGAACTGAAGATCCAGTGACGAGCACATTAACCAAGATTCTAACTGCAGCATCAGATTCAACAGAACAAGCCAAAGAGCTGCTAGGTTCTGCATTCCGCAGCAAACAGAGACAGAACGCAAAAGAAGATATCCTCGATGAGAAGAAGATAATGAGCATCAACCCTACTGAAGAAAAGACCAAACTAACAAGTCAATCCCACCACAGGCATGACACGTCTAAGAGAGAAGCTTCCCTGCATAAAAAAATCAAGGAAGATATTACTAAGTTCGTTCATAAGCTGGGATCAGGGAAAACAAAGCTTCCAGTTGATCAAAAGCCAGTAAGCATTGTAACTCTAGCTGGTGAAAACAGAGGAGTATTCATGCATTTGAGCTCTGAACCAGAAAGAAAAGATGGGTACATCCACATCACGAGGGGTTACAAGACCAACCCAGACGAGAGCATGGAAGCTACCACCGAAGCAGAGGAAAGCTCAAACGAGAAGTTGGAAGATTCATCAACCAAAGAAGATAAACCAACAAGAGCATTCATCAGTAGTAACACACAAGGCATCAATAACTCCATTTTGTCTCAAACTGAAATAGTTGAAAGAAATCCTGGAGTTCATGTTGTTCTTAGTCACAAACCAGCACAACCAACCAATGACATTACAGAACCAGAGCCACTTGATACACGCAAGGCTGAGTTTTACGTAACACATGCAGAGAAACTCACTTATAAGCCAAGAGTCAGACGAAGATGCCTGCGAGGGCTGTTCTTGGAGTCCAGTGACTCAGACCCTGATAATCCTGAAAAACCTCGCAGACATGGTTGTCGTTACAATTGTGGGGAAAAGAGAACAGTTGAAGACAAGGGGATTTTCTGACCAAGTGGATTTCAATTCATTACAAAGATTACTTATCAACGACGAACTTGCACCTAATACACCTATTGTTCATCCAGAAAAGCTGTGTTTCCATGAATAATCCTGTTTATAGTATAGTAATAAAATGCTTTTAAGTACTATGCTTCGCCACTTATGATTCAGTATCAGCTTATAATCGACAAGTTCATGAGAAATTAGCAAACAAAAATCTGCTTAAGTTAAAAAGTTTCGTACTTGCAGTAGCATGCGAATGATTGATAAAACTTTCACAGACCAAGCAGGCCACTGGTATTACATAAAACTAATGCTAGAAGAAGCAAACCAATGGGAGGAACCCAGTGCTTCGTTTGAATGGAACATATACAACTAAATCTCGAGAAAAGTAATATCGACGTGCCCGAAGTTTACAGAAAGGTCATTCACAGGCTGGTTTAGTGTCAAAGCTACTCAAGCAGATTGCAAAAGCTTGGAAGGCAGAAAGTGGGTAGCGATAGTCCATAGTAAAGATGTCTTTCCCAATCTTTCCAAACTGCAGAATCACCTTCTCTTGTTCTTCTGCAGGAACATTATGTGAAGGCTCCACAGCTGCCACCAACTGGAAGTTTTTTACAGAGGCCACCGTAACACGTCCTTTAAAATTTAGGCACCAACACTGGAGTTGTTCATGCCATCTTGGAGCTTTATTCCTCAAAATCAAGGGATCCCTTCTGCCATGAACTGAATCTTGTGACTCGGTAAGGCTACTTGAACTAATTTGTACAAGCGGCTGCTTTACTTTTGAATTAGAGAATGTTGGAAATTGCTGATCTTGGAAATTTGTTCTCTCTTCTGGAGTAGGAGCACACCCTCCTTCCTGGATTGCAGAAAGAGGAATCGTTTGCATTGTGCAACGCATTCTCCTCGGGCCTCTAGTGCGGAGGACGTTGAGCTCGTATGCTATCATGCCCACACTATACTTCCTCACTGCTACTCGTGGAGATACTTGAATCGAATGGGATTGCTGGAGTGGCTTATAATTGTGTTGCATTCCAGTATGTGGAAGTTGGCTGTCATAAATAGTGAACTTGGTTCCAAGGAAATTGGACCTGCTTTGAACTTGCATGTCAATTTCATCAAAGGCATAAGTACAAAGCTAGACTGCTTTAAACTATACCTTAAACTTCCAACATAAGTATTGCTAGTCCGAGAGAAGTCACCATGTACTAATGATATTCTGAATTCTGTGCTTGTAGCCCTTCTTATCTTCTTTGCTGAAAGTAATAACTTACTCAAATCACCTGAAAGAGCTGTATATTGAAAGGAAACCATTTTAGCAGCAGCAGTACACAACTTTTCAAGACTCTGAGAATCTAATGACAGAAACAGGCCAGAAACAGAGTAATGAGAAATGAAAAACGAAAAATCCATCGACACTTCTGAATATATAAACTTCCAAAAATTATAGATCCCCGATAAACAAATCAAATATTAACTGAATCATATACCATTCACCACAAATCAATCAAAACACTAAACCATCAAGAAGGCTGAGACAAGACAACTTCAAGAACAAACTAAAACAGTGATAGCATTATACCAAGAAAAATGGCAGAGATCACCTACCAGGGCTCAATCCGAGATACAGTTGAAAAGTGGAACTTGCTCTTTCTCTCTTAATAAAGCACTGAATAGGAGGATCTCTCGGTCCAGGCTAGACAAGAAGATCAAAATATAATCAGCAGCTAAGTACTTTGTCTGAAACATCAGTAGAAGAAGAGAAAAGGTAAATCAAGGTGTTACCTGCTTCAGTGAAATTGGAAAAGTAAGGCAGCCACATTGCTCAGGGGTTTTAACAATCTGTTTCGTGATCTCTCTCCATGACTTGCAGACAGAGGCACAGGCCACCACATCTCTCCGTCCAGGCCAAGAAGCCTCGCTTGCTTCGACCCTTTGAATCAAATTGTGAAGTAATTCTGGTGGCAAGTTTGCCCAGTTGTTACTCTGATTCTCTCTCAATCCACACGACGAACCATCATAGTCAGACCCACCCTCAGGAGCAATATGAGCACGAGCTCTGCGATTTACTCTCTTCCCTTGCAACCTTCCAAATGAAATGGTACTAACGTCATCTCGTATCTCCTTCAGCTCACGAACTATGTCATGAAATGGCATTTCAATCGATTCTTCCATGCAGAATGAAAGAAGGGTAAGATACAATTAACTAGGAAAACAACACAAGGAAATAGTATTCAGATTTTAGAGTATACAAAGATTGTACCTTGCAAAAACAAAACTTGGGTTTGAATAAAAACTGATCAACCACTTCTACAACCAATTCCGAAATCTGAATTCACCTTCACAAAGTTTCAAGCTTTGGAACCCCCAAAAAAAAAAAGAAAAATATCCAATCTTTGGATCCGATAAGCAATACCCAATAGAGGAAATGGAATTAAAAGAAGCTCGAAACAAGCCAGTGCATGCATTCACCATTCATGAGACAAACTCTTAGGGAATAGCGAAAACTTCTCCTGAGACTTTCGAAGAATTCGGGGACCGTGAGGCCAATGTCTTGGACACAGCAAAAGCTGTTAGAAGAGGAAAAGGCTCAAAAAGATAAATATGTTGGACAATATATAGAGAATGGCGAAATTGGCGATAATGTCCAGAAGGGGCGTTTTGGTGTTGGACAGAGGGACAGTACGTGTCACTTCTTCACACATCCATCAGGACCACCACTACCAACATCACACCGCCGCCTACTAGCGTCCACCGGCGGCTGAGCCAAAGTTCCGATCTTTTATCTAATCCATTTTAGCTTAAGCTTCTTAAACTAAAGACCCTTGCTTTTTCTCGGGTCCAAAGGGTTGAAGCTTTCTCTCATCTCATTAGTAATAATGATAAATTAAATAATAATATCTTTATTATTATTATTAACATATAAATAAATAAAAATTTTATATGACTTTTAATTTCTGATATTAGAGTTCGCTTAAATTAGCGGTTAAATACGTAACAAACACTTAAAAATTCTTTTCTTAAAAGAGTTCTTAGAATATTAAAAATAATTAATTACAAAGAAAGATTAAATTTTTGCCAATTTTTTAATTATAGTATAAAATTTAAAAAATAGCAAAAAATGTCCAAAATTTTTTATTTTTTAATTCTAGCTCAAACTTAACTAAAAAAAAGATAATAAAATAATTAAACTTTTAATTTTTTTCAATTATAGTCCGACGTTATCTGTTATTCTTTCGATGTCTTCAGTCATTTGTTTTTTATTTGATTTTCTGACTCTCCAAACTACTCTTACATTTGTTTTCTACATTAAATAATAATGTCTTTAATATTATTAATAACATATCAATAAATAAAAAATTTATATGAATTTT
>JANITW010000006.1:2436677-2458105 GCA_027564335.1 Erythroxylum williamsii | reverse complement strand
CATATTCAAACTCTATTAATTTGAACTTGATCTTATGTAATCCTAAATTAATTTGTTATGACCAATATTTTAAAAATCAGAACGAAAGTTAAACTGATAAGATAAAAAGAATATCATTATAAAATCAGTTAAAGATGAATTAAAAAGAATTTAAAACATGATTGAAAAAAAATGTCGTTATACAGAATTTGAAGTTTAATTGAAAAAGATTGTTAAATAAAAATTAATTAATTTTAGTTTATAAAAATGGATCAATTAATTAATAGATTGATCATTTTTAATAATAAGAGCTATTAAAATAAATTGAACAAAAAAATTAAAATTTCTACTGTTAAACCAATCGAATTGGTTAAATTTTTTAATTATTGATTATCACTGTATATATATAATTTTTTTAGGTCAACGAAAATATCAATGTCTATAATTTGAAATTCTTTGGTACTTTCCCTTGTTAACCAATGTGATTAAATTATGATTAAAGTTCTACAAATTCAAAGTCAAGAACAAGCCGTACATTTTACATTAAGCTACACCCGACACACAGCAATCCACCGATGCAATTCCAAATCAAAAGCGGGCAACAATACTTCCTTCTCCATACTACCTCCATTAAAATCGTCTCACCCCTATCTCGATGATGTGCTTTTAGGATCGATTGACGCGTGGATAATCCCATGTGTAACTGACAGCTGAGAAGCTAAACTCCTGTTTATTTCATTTATTATTTATAATTGCTCTTCAATAATACAAATATATTTGCATTCAATCACATCAAACAAATCGCTCATAATATTCATTGTACATGCGTCTCCACTATATAAGCAATAAGAATTGAGAAAATAAGCTACTAAGTGGATCATTTGGATAAGATACTTATCTCATCGTCGATCAATAACATCTATTTAAGGCTTGTACAATTTATCCTTCCCTCTAAAAAGATTTATAATTATTTTACGAGTTTTATATATACCATTATATATATTCCCCAAAGATGGCTTCTCATCTTAGTCAACAATTCTCAACAATTTTATAAGTGGAGCCATAATTTTCACAATGATCAAGCAAATATCCCAAAACTTATTATCTAAAATAATAGCGCAAACTTTTTTTCTTTTTTCACTCTTTAACAATTTATGACTTAAAAAGTGTTTACTTATTACTAAATTTTGAAGTAGTTGTTTATGTTTATAAACATTTTTCAAAGGAATAGATGTAGTTGCAAACCTGTTAGCAACGAGACGCACGATCTCAACTCAATTTTCTTATTTTCTTAACCAAGACAAAAAAGTGATATGATTATACACAAAAATTGTAATCTTAGATGCGCGCGACACAAGGCTAGAAATATGGTTTATACTACCAATATCTTTTTAAATAAGATTTATATAATGAGCAGCGCATGGAGACCAATAAATATGCCCATATTTTGATTATAGTAAGTACCCAATTTACATATAATTAGCTGCATTATGTGTAACCAAATGCACAATATTTTTTGATCTAACCCACTCAACAATTTCAAAAAATAATTCAGATAAAGCATTAGCACTTTTTACTATATCAGAAGCATCAACAGACTTAATAAAAGTTATTCAAATATTACAATAAACTAATAAATTAATTAAGGTTCTTTGTTATTGATCAATCTACACATCTACCATACTAGTGCATCCTGTTGACTCCCAACTAGACTTATATATATCCACAATTAACTAACGTTCCTTTTTTAAATCTTAAAGCTAAGGTATGCGCAACGGTACTTTAAATCTTGGACCTATTATTGTTGTAGCATCTATTGCTTCTTAAAAATATGGTGAACTGAAAACATTCAAAGGAATACATAAATGATAGAACCATCTAGCCCATGCTCTTTTACATTGCAAAACAACATGTTTATCAATCAAAACACTTTTTATACCAGGTTTAGAACCAAGAGTAATTCTTGGAGAAATATAAGAATCTATGTTAATAATAGCTTTCCTTTTTTCCTTTATTTAATACTTATGATACTTCATCATCTCCAAAAAATATATCATGAGCCTCTTTATTTTCCTTTATTTTCTTTTTTACTTATTGTTGTAAATATTTTTCAATAGTATCACGTACATCAAGTGGTGCTTTTTGCAAGAAGCAATATTGCCACGAGTAGATGATAATTCCATATTCTCCATTATGATTTAACCTAAAAAGTATATAAAAAAATTGTATATACTATTATTAAGGCAAAAGTCTCCTACTTAAATAATTCTCATATAAAATTGCCCTTTGGGATATCATTTGTTAACAATTTACGAACCTTATCCCATTGACTAAGGTACATTGTAAATATATGTCATAAAAGCAAAGACAAAAGATTATGCTATTAGTGTGTCTCTTTGTATAGTTTGTCTTTGCTTTAAAAAAGATTTTGCCATTATGGAAGTAAAGTGAGAGTGATGTAGAGTCGAGATGATTTATGGGCAGATGAAAGTCCAAACTGTGTTTACACTTGTAGCCTTTTACGTGCAATACCATAATAGGGAGACATACATAGTATTGTCCAAATTTGCAGTTATGTTTCTCAGTTTAATATTGAATATTGGCATAGATAACTTGAAAGTAAGTAACACTGGTGTGAAACAAAAACATTGAAGTAATTTTATGTGAACAGGTTAATAAGAACACGAAAAGCGATTCTTTAGAGTGAAAAGGTGGCGTTTTCGTTTTGCAGACGACGACGCACAACTTTTGTGTTGTGATCAGTTAGCGTTCCCTTGCTCATTCCCTTTGATATCTGAGTGCTTTTTTTCGGAGGTCATGGCCTCTGTGGGCCCTGAGGGTCAGCCGCTAAAGAAAGGACGGATGCGGAAACATGAAGATGAAATTCCTACTCCAAAGCTGATGTATAGTGTGGCGATTGCAGGTCCTTCTTCAATGGTTGCCCATGCTTCGGTCTTACTTTGGATGGATAACGAGCCTATAGCAGTGGAAGATGGGGATATCACGTCCGAAGTGGGGGAGCGAGGCCCCCGCCTATGGCTGTCCCAAGCCTTCAAAGCTCGCCTCAATCAACAATGGGAGCAAGCGGTGGTTGTCAAACTACTGGGGTGCCGGATAGGGTTTCAAACCCTCTGCACCCGACTCCAAGGCCTGTGGCATCCGCAAGATCCAATGAAGGTGGTGGACATGGACCACAATTTCTACCTAGTTAAGTTCAAGGAGGAGGCCGACTATATCAAGGTTTTAACCAACGGCCCCTGGGTGATTTTCGGTCAAGTGCTAACTGTCCAAAGATGGCTCCCGTCCTTCTAGCCAACGCAGGTGCAGGTGTCTCGTGCGGTGGTGTGGGTCAGATTCCCGAACCTCCCTATTACGTGCTACCATCCCAAGATCCTCCATGCTTTAGGGAACATAGTGGGTAGCCTAGTGAAAATCGACAAAGCAACCACCACTGCCAACGTGGCCGTTTTGTGCCTCTGGCAGTTGAGCTTGATCTCAGCGTTTCACTTCGTACAAGCATAGACTTGGATGGCGAGACCTTGCTGGTGGAATATGAGGGCCTACCCACGGTCTGTTACGGATGTGGTTTCACCGGCCATGCAACTGGAGCATGCCCACAGAAGTCACCTTCCACATTCTTAACCCAGGAGCCATGTAGAGAGGAAACAAATGGGATCACGAGGTGTCACCAACAGGGACACATGATGCAGGGATCTCGACAGAACCACCTAACGGCGGGGTCACTTGGATTCACGTCTAAAGGCATACGCCTAGACCTGCCCAGAAACGTCCAGAAGGGAGCGACCCGTCACGCACGCGATCTGGAGGACCACTGCGTACGTTACCTTTTGTGCACCCAGGAGGTTCATGCAGCCACGTTTCTCACTGTGCGGGGATGAGAGGTGTGGCTACAGTCCGTGGTGGCTCACGCTTCAATGTGCTGGAGAACGTTGAGGCTCAAACAGAGGAAGTGACCCCTACTGTGGTAACGTCCCATCCCTTTATTTTTTTTCTAGCAGTGGTAAATGTATGGAGTTGTCCTCTTTAGTTGCAAATGGACAAGGTAAGAACCAGACTGATCCCGTCCCAACTGCTGGTGCAGCCAGCAATTCTACAGCTCAGCCAAGGGTCCTGAGGTCGGCCCGACACGTCCGACCCGAGTGGACAGGGCCCCTAGTAGCAGGAAGCAAGCACCGAAACCGGATCTAGTCCAACTCCAACCTACGACCACGGACAAGCATTTAACGCTTGAAATCCAATCGAATACTGAAATGGTATACGACCAGCTCCTATTTCCAGTACAGCCTCCGAGTGACGCCGAGCCCTCCCACCTGATGGAGGGGGTCGAGGCATTTGGGATCGGGGACGGGTCCGGGAGTGATGGTACTGTGTCTCCCCCCAACATTTCCCCCAACTTAATTCCGGAAGCCCACCACCAAGTAGATTTACCGATCCTGACTTTGGACGAGGAGATGGGTCCGACCCCTCAGGAAGTAGAAAACCGGATGGAGGCCCAGGTGGCTCCTCGCCTTAGGTTTCTTTCCTCTTCTTTTCCTTATGTCAATTCTTTTATGGAATTGTCAAGGGGCAGGAGGGTCGCATTTTTAGACCATTTTGCGTAATTGGCATGTATAGGCTGGGCATTTTGGTTTTGATGGAAACCAGGATCAGTAGAGCGTGTGCTCAAGTTGTCATTCTCTCGCTCGGGTTTGATTTATCCTTTAGTGTCGAAGTGAATGGGTTTTCAGGTGGCATTTGGCTCTTTTGGACGGAGGACTTTGATATTTCTGTCGTTATGGCTCATCGGTAGTTTATTCATACCACCATTAAGTCGGGGTAGGGTTCTTTTGATTTTACCGTGGTATATGCTAGTCCACAGCAGTCCTCTCAAGCCCAACTTTGGCCTCTCTTAACTTGGCTTGGGGGATACCATTCCAAGCCCTGGCTGGTGGGAGGAGATTTTAATGCCAAACTGGAAAGTTCGGATAAACGAGGTGGGGCTCGCTCTTCAAGAGTAGTTAACACCCGGTTCAAGGATTGGGTCAATCAATGCGGTCTTCATGATTTGGGGTTTGTGGGCTCGAAATTTACTTAGAGGAGAGGAGAGGTTCATGCCCGGCTGGATCAAGTTTTCAGTTCGACTACTTGGCTTCAAACGTTTTCCCACTCGATCAACCAACATCTCCCCTTCCTTGGTTCGGATCATAGACCTATGCTGTTTCAGCTCAATTCGCTCCCTTCTCGAACTCCCGACCCCCAGCACTTCCATTTTCAAAATGCTTGGGCCACTCATTCGACGTTTCCAGGGTTGGTGGTGCAGCATCGGCTTCCCGTCGAGGAGATTATAAGTAAATATTTACTTCGGTTCTCTAGCCATCTTCAACATTGGCACACTCATGTGTTTGAAAATATTATACATCGCAAATGTCGCCTAATGGCCTAGTTACGGGAAATTTAGAGTGCTATGTCTGACGATCCCACAGACCCACTGTTAGACCTAGAAGATCAATTGAGCCATGATCTTATGCAAGTCCTCAATGCGGAGGAATTGCTTTGGCACAAGAAGGCCCGGTGTCTGTGGCTTTCAAAAGGAGATCATAATACGAAGTATTACCACTCCGTCACCCTCTCTAAGCGCAAGAAGCTACAGATTGTCTGTGTCACTGATTCCGCTGGCACTCAGATTACGGACCCGGATCGTCTGAGTCGACATGTCCACAACTTCTATGCCCCTTTCTATACCGAGGACGTTGGGGCATACCTCTCGCTTTCTTCTTCTGGGGTGGCCTCAACCCTTTCGACTGCACATATTCAGGGCCTGGAGTTGCCAGTACATGCCCATAAAATCAAGAGTGCAATATTCGCTATGAACCCGAACAAAGTTGCGGGGCTCGATGGGTTTAATGCGCTCTTTTTCCAGAATTAGTGGCAGACTGTTGGCCCTGAAGTGGTGGCGTTTATCCAAAAGATCTTCAGTCAAGATCATTGGGAAACAGATCTGAATCAAACCCTTCTGATCCTTCTTCCCAAAATCTCGGTTCCTCAACAGATCTCTCAGTTTCGACCTATTAGCCTGTGCACGGGTCCTCTACAAGGCTATCGTTAAAGTTATCGTTAATCGGTTGAAACCGCATATGCCTCAGCTCTACACTGAGAACTAATATAGCTTCATTCCTAGAAGGTGGATTACCGACAACATTATCATTACCCAAGAGGTGATTCTCTCTATGCGGACTAAGACGGGCTGGAAAGGCTTTTTAACCTTAAAAGTTGATCTCGAAAAAGCTTATGATAGGTTTCGTTGGGCTTTTATCCAGGACATGCTCATTGCAATTGGGCTTCCTGCGAACCTTATCCGCTTCATCATGAACTGTGTCACGACTATGTCTTTTCAAGTGGCCTAGCAGGGCACCGTCTCAGATTCCTTTCACCCGTCTAGGGGTGTTTAATAGGTAGACCAGCTTTTCTCGTACCTGTTTGTACTCTGCATGGAGCGACTTGGGCACTTTATCTTGCAGGAGGTGGACGGTGGCCACTGGAAGCCCATCAAACTTAGTCAAACGGGCCCTCTCATATCCCATCTTTTCTTTGCCGATGATCTGGTCCTTTTCGCTGAAGCTATAGATTCCCAGACTCACGTGATCGCCCGTACCTTACAAACATTTTGTTTAGCCTCAGGACAGAAAGTGAGCACCGAGAAGACTTAGATCTTTTTCTCAAAGAACGTGCCTCGTGCGGCCGTAAGGCGACTCAGTCACAGTCTTTAGATTAGCTGTACAAATAACCTAGGCCGGTATCTAGGGGTCCCTTTGATCCATGAGCGCACATCCAGCCATACCTTCCATCATATTCTAGATACGACCCAAAACAAGCTCACGGGCTAGTGTGCCCATACTCTATCACTTGCAGGTTATGTTACCTTAGCCCAATCGGTCATCTCCGCCCTTCCTATCTTCAGGATGCAAACGGTCCACCTCCCGCATCAACTTTGTGATGATCTTGAAAAACTCATGCGTGATTTTATTTGGGGTTCGACCAACTCTCAACGGAAAATCCACCTGGTGAATTAGGATTCTATCTACCAACCAAAGTTTGCAGGGGGATTGGGCATCAAAAGTCTCCGACCCACCAATGACGCGTTACTTGCCAAATTAGGCTGGCCTTTTCTGACTAATCCCTCTGCCCTTTCGGTTTGAGTGCTCTGTGGTAAATACCGTCTAGATACTCATCATTTGCCCCAAACCATTGTTTGGTCACAAGCTTTTGTGGTCTCGAGAGGCTTGTCGATAGTCTGGCCACTCGTTCGTCAGGGCAACCGATGGGTTCTGGGGAATGAATGCCGTATTTTTTTCTGACTCGATAGCACTTGGCGACCACGGACATCCCTGACACTCACCTGTACGCTACGATGGTGGACTGTACGGATCGGCGAGGGTCCTAGCTCTGGCACGAGTTCCAGTAGTATCTTTCGTCAATAGTCTGTTTAGACCTTGCCTCCATTCAACCCACAATCAAAGAGGGTGTAGACGATAAGTTAATTTGGGGGCCCATTACCCATGGGAGATTCACGGTAGCGTCGGCTTATGAGTTATAGGAAAGTTTCGGTGTCACCACGCATCCTAAACTGTGGGAGATTATTTAGAAATGGGTTGATCCTCAGCGGATACGATCCTTCTTGTGGCTGTTGGCTCAGAGTAAACTTCTGACGAATCGCCAGCGAGTCATCCGTCATCACACCACGGATAGCGGATGCCATTACCGTAGGCAGGAAGAGACCTCACTACACGTGGTGCGTGACTTCCCGCAGGTGCAAACCTTTTGGCGACAGTTGCTCTGGGAAGTGTTAGGACTGGGCTTCTTCCACCAAGATGAGGGGTCATGGGTACTATCCAACCTTTTCAACATGTTGCCCCTTCCACAGGTCGAATGGTCTATTATCTATAGGGTAACTTGTTGGTGCTTATGGACCTGGCGGAACAAAAGTCTGTTTGAGCAGGGCTTTGTTTGGCTGGAGGTTGGTCATCGAGTGGTTATGGACTATGTTGAGTGGATTTCTAGAGCTCGACTCATGAAAAATTGTGTGTTCCCATACTCCACCCTGCCTGTGGGGAGTCAAGTGGGCTGGACTAAGCTGATAACGGGCTGGGTGAAATTGAATTCGAATGGTGCAGTCACGCCTGAGTCTGATCGGGCGTCGACCGGTGGCTTACTTCAGGATCGACATGGGCAATGGTGCGGAGGGTTCCAACAGAGTCTAGGACGCAGTTCCCCCCTAACTGTAGAACTCCATAGGGTCTTTTCTGCCCTCACGTTGGCTTGGGATCTGGGATACCGTCGCCTAGTCGTTGCAGTCGATTCGTTAGAGGTCATTAACATTCTTTTCTCATCCCAACGTGTTCTGATCAAGGATCTTTTGTTAGTTGCAGGTATCCGGGGACTCTTACACCAGGACTGGGAGGTTGATATTCAACATGTCGTCCTTGAGGGGAACTAGTGTGCTGACAGATTGGCGGCTTGTGCCATTTTATTAGATTCGGGCCCTGCACATCCTCAGGGAGCCTCCAGTGGCCGTCTAAGAGCTTCTTCACGAAGACGCGCGTGGGGCTTTGTACTCCCGTTATATGCGCTAGCCTGTTCTATACTCCTTCCTTTGTAATTAAAAATAAAACATTGAAGTTGAAGATTCAATATTATATTCGTGTTTTCCAATAGGATAAAGTCAAAAATTATCAAGATACGCAAATAGAACATACATATATAGAAGACTAACAACATAATGGACACACAGTAGACCAACAGGATATTACAGACTTTACTTTGCTCCATTAATTAATTGCTTCACTTCACATAGCCTCATCGAAATATTGCTAGTTTTCAGTTTTGGTGTTTTAGATCAAAGAGTATATATAACCCAATTATCAAAATCACATATTGATATGAAATAAAGTTCTAACTATTACATAAAACTAATTAATTAATACTAGTGGATCCTTATCTCTTTATCTGTTAACATATTGAAAAGTTAAATAACACAAACCAAATTGAATGATTAAAAAATAACCAACTACTATTAGAGTATATAATAGAGTTCTGATTGTTACAAACAATGTTTTAATCAATACTACTCTTATGGATCCTTATCTCCTTATTTGTTAACCTTGAAACAAATTGGAACTCTATAACAACTAGAGTCAACATTTCAATCCAAAACTCATTCTAATTTTTTGTTCTCTCAGTTAGATGTAGAGATCAGTGATACCGGTCCTAAAGATCTATGATTTGCCTACCATTATACCTCCATCTATTTCATTGATGCAGAGCAAAGGACCTAAACCATTATAGGGAACTAATTCATGCAAGAGATGAGTTTGCAGATCAAAAGCATCATGTTCCAATCGCTTGCTTCAGTGATTGTTTGGTTATATTAGTATATGATGCTTCTTTTTGGAAACAAAATTACCGCTCCAACCTAAATCACAAAAGCAAAGATTGAAAGAAGATTTATAAATTAATGCCGGTTTTCATTGAATTAGTCTAACCGGTTTGACAATACTAATGTACCTAAACCTAAAGCCTTCATATTTCATTCTTTGTCTCTTGCACCTTCACCATCTCCTATAAACCGGTCGGTTTTCATATTGACATGTTTTTAACTAAAACCGAACCGAGCAATTAGTCAGTCTAGACTTTTTTCCAGTCAACCGGTACCATTTTAAAACCTCGGAAAAAACAGAGAAATAAGAAAACGAGTGAACATTGCAGTTCAGAAACCTCTGTTTCACTCGGTATCTTGTCTCTGTCTTGCAATGGAGTGCCAGAAAGCTTCAGTTTTTTCTTCAAGGAAGCTACGAAGTGGCCAGGAGTTTAAAGGGAAGAAAATGTACAACGACGTCTTTAATGGTGCAGCGAAGCTTGGGTCTCGAGTCGAGGATTACAGAGAGATATTTGGTGGGTCTGCGGCTTCGTCGATTCCGATTCTGGACGTACCAGAGCTGAATGAGAGAATGGAAGTGAATCCACCGAGCTCGAGGGTTGATTACTCAAAGATTTTTGGTGGGTTTGGTGAAGCGGAGTTTGCTATGCCTTATGAGGAATTGTTCGCGAAGCCAAAGAAAGCTCGGTACGTTTATAGTTGATTGTTAGTATTGATCATTGACTGAGGTGTAGAGATGTAGCTTTTAGCATGATTAATAAGTGGTTTAAAGTGGGGTTGGAGTAGAACTGGAAAAGTATGAAGCTTTTTGGCTACTGATGTGGAAAAGAAATAGGATCTTTAATGGGGAAAACGAGGTTGATTCTGTGAGTTTAATGTTTAGAACTTTGGAGTTTTGGAGTTTGAGTTCAACGTGAAAATGTGTCTGATTCGTTGAAATTTGTGAAGCATTTTTGGTAATCAGTGATGGAACTATCTCGTCTGGTACTATTTAAGCACATCCAAGTACGATCATCCACTCGATGATGATGATGATAAAACTATCTTTTTGAATTCTTTTCCTTGGATTTAGGTTACTGGACAAGAAATAGAGCATTTTGAGTGCATTTGCGAGGAAACATACTGATGCTTCTTATTGAATTTTTATCTCGTGATGGTGAAAATTGACCAAGCGAATTCCTGCTTTTACTCTTTTGTGATTTTGTAGGGCTCCAGATGAAGCAAGATTGAAGTATGCAGAACCCGAGCATTCAAATCTTTCAGGAGAGAAAAGAGTTGCATCACCTGAAGCATCTTTTCATTCAAAAGATGATGTTAAACAGTTCAATGTTTCATATAACAAAACTGGCCTAGATCGTGGTGATAATGGGACAAAGGGAACCACACATGTGGCTAAACTCCATGCTATGCCTGGTTATACTTGCTTAATTGATGATACCCCTCCATCGTGTAAGAATGAATCTGGCAAGCCTGTACACTCGGCATCAATTGATACTTGTTTAAATTCAAAATTCGGAGAGGAATTAAGGCAATGGAAACCTCACTCGAAAGCCGTGTCTGGTCCACAACCCAGAATGATCAGTGCAGAAAACTATTCTTCAATTCATGCCAAGTTTCAGAAGAATTCAACACATAATAGATCCATTTCTCATGATATCTCATTTGATGCATTTGAAATTGGCCTGGCTGTACATTCATCAGAAAGAGCACCAGTTCCACCACCTTCATGGTTATCACCTAACTTGGTTAATAATAATCATGGTGGTTCTAGTCAGTCAATAAAATCCAAGTTTTGGGATGCTCGGAGTGATTGTTTTGAAAGTGGAGCAGCTTTTCTTGACGAGGAAATCGATACAAGTTCAGCTGCTGCTACCTCAGTAGCTGCTTTGCGGAAGGCCATAGAGGAGGCTCAAGCAAAGATTAAAATTGCAAAAGAATTAATGGAAAGACGGAGGTCTAGTAATGGTTTGAAGGCAGAGAAATTGAGCTCTTCTAACATTTCAAAAGCCAAGAATGGATTAGTTAAAGCGACAGAAGAAACTAAGAAATCAGAAGAAACAGAGGCTCAGGAAGTTTACCAGAGAGAGGATATTCAGAAACAAGTTGACTTCTCAAAGCATATTGCACCAGAAACAAGCCAAGAAACTTCAGAGATTATAAATGAAAGAAAATCTTCCAGTGTTCTAGTAGAAGCAAAGAACACGGAGCTTAAATCAACTCAAATGCATCACAGGTTGGACCAACCAGAAGCGGGAGAAGTACCAAAAACGTTCTCAGAACTTGCTTATGATGGCCAACTTATGGCAACAGAATTGAAGTTGGAGCAGGTAGACAATGAAATTTACGAGATGCCTTTTGCCAATGCAGTTGAATGGAGCAAGAAGATGAAGATAGAGGAAAACATTGAGAAGCCAAAGGAGCAGAACAAGACAACAAAAGCACTTAAGGAGGATGCTAAAATGTATAAGTTTGAGAATGAACTAAATCCATTCAAAAAGTTATTTGAATGGAATATATTTGCAAACATTGTCAAATCAGCCAAAGAGCTCCATCATAAGGATGGAAATGGAGAAAAGGTTATGGTTGCTGATGAAGATGAGGGAGCTCATCATATATCTAAATTGTCCTTTGAAGAGGTTAACTCTAATCCAAAAAATGTTCATGAACCAGAAGAAATTACAAAACATGAAATCCCGGATTTGGAAGATAGCATTGATATGGAGGAACCAAAAGAGTTCCAGAACTGGGTCGAATTTGAGAAAAAACAAGCTGAAAAATACCATGAAGAAGATGTAAAGATTGGAATGGATGAAGTTACTATGAGTGCAGATGTTGTTAACTGGGAGAAGGAAAATGAGAAGGGGCATGAAGAAGCCAGAAATGATACTGTAATGGGTGAAGGAACTGAAAAGAAGTTAACTGAAGATGATAAAGATGGATTAGTCCAAGACGAGGAAGATTGTGAGAAGAGCATGAGGGAGGATGGGAAGATAAATGGAGGTGATCAGTTGAAAGAGGTGAAAGACATCGAGAAGTCATTAGAAGACAATATTCTGATGAATGAAACAGAAGAGAGAGGAGAGAGAGTTTATGAAAAGGTAGAATCTGAGAGAATCATACTGGAGATGCAACAGAGCACAGAAGATGAAAAGAATTTGGATACAATGCAACAGGCTTTTGAATACAATGGAATCAGTTTTGAAGTTGTTGATGTGTATGATCAGGATGAAACTGAGGACGTAGTTAGGACTCATGATGCTGTTGGGCATGAAAGGAATTTGGAGGGTACGGAGGTAACTTCAGGTTTAATGACAATGGAAGAACATGAGAAGGAAAAGGATAGATCTGAAAGTTATTCACCTGCAGTTGATCAGGAAGATGAAATGGAGGAAAAAGAGAGTGATGACTGCACTGGACTGGCACAAGTTTTTACTGGTCGTCAGGGGATTAATGATCAGGTGGATACCTTTGAGATCCTTGTCATTGACAAGAGTGGTGAATATTTAGGCCAAATTGAATCAAACTTTGAGCAGAAAGAAAAGGAAGATCACATGACAGGCTACACAGGAGTGTGCAGTCAAGAGAATGATTTCACAGAAATGCATTGTGAATTGGATGAGAATTGTGTAGATTCTGAAGAATCTGATATTGCCAGTAATTGTGAAGAAAATGAGAAGAATTTCATACCTATTCACAGCAACATATGGTTAGGTAACAGGATAGCAACAGAGAATGCTTTTGGTACTGAAAACTGCTCCCAAGAAGTACCTTGTGAATTGGGAGAAACCCATGACGAAGTAAATAAGGCCGAAGTTAGTGCCAGTAACAAAACAGATGATACGTACTTTGACTCTTCCCCTGATAGAAGGCAGGCTAATGCTCACATAGATGCAGAAACAAGTCAAAAACCTTGTCCGCTTGAACAGAGAGAGACGACCACAGAGATATCTGAGGAGAAGAAAACAAATGAAAGCAGTTGTGAAGAAGGGGATGATCATGACCAAATGCTGACAAGGGAGGAGAAGGAAGCTGAAGATAATTTCGAGAAGGAAGTGAAGATGGAAAAAGAATCGCCTAAGCAAAAAGATGCAAAAAATCGGGATATGGAGAAAGAGAAAGAAAGAATAGCTGTTGAAAGAGCCATCAGAGAAGCTCGAGAAAGGGCTTTTGCTGAAGCCAAAGAAAGGGCAGGAAGGGCTGCTGCTGCTACAGAAGCTCAGAAAAGGGTGACATCCGAGGCCCGAGAAAGGTTGGAAAATCCTTCCACTCAAACTAATCATAAGTCAACAGCGGAGGAAGCCAAGTTGAAAGCTGAACGTGCTGCTGTAGAACGAGCGACTGCAGAGGCTAGGGAGCGTGCACTAGAAAAAGCAGTGTCAGAGAAGGCAAGAAATAAGTCTGACAGATCAACAACTGATAAGTATTCAGGTGCCTCAAGAGATGATGGATCATCTGAAGTGAGTTGGTTTATCAGTCATTCTTATCTAGAAGCATATAGTTTTAATGGCATTTAAGAATTAGTAAGACTGAGAATTTCCTGCAGGATCAACAGAAAAAAGGTCAGGTTCCGTCCAGCAGTTCATACCCAAGTAGAGGGGCAAATGATGAGTTAGATCAAAGGTGTAAAGATACGTTAGAAAGGAATCAACGGACAGCAGACCGAACTGTATGTGTTCTTCTTTAAAGTTTGATTGAGATCTAAGTTGACTGATCTAATAAAAGTAATTCTTTTGGCAGGCAAAAGCTCTTGCAGAGAAGAACATGCGCGACCTTCTAGTTCAGAAAGAGCAAGCAGAGAGAAATGTAATTGAATTTTCAAAGATTTAGAAATTATCTTGCTGTTATGAATTATGATGAGTTAAAAATCCTTTTCTCACCTCTCAATTTTGAATGGAATTTGGCAGAGACTAGCAGAAACTTTGGATGCTGAAGTGAAGAGATGGTCAAGTGGGAAAGAAAGGAACTTGCGTGCCCTGCTTTCAACGTTACAATATGTATGTAGCTTCTTTTACCTATTTGTAAATTTATTTGCAGTTGGAAACACTCTTTTAAACCTTTTCGGAATAGCTTAGCATGGTGATTGTGTGGATGATAGAGAAATCATTGCTTGGCTATCAAAACTTTGAAAATTCTATTTATATTGCCTTCACACAGCAGCACGACTTACGTCTTTTGTCTTTTGTAACGCATGCAGATCCTTGGCCCTGATAGTGGCTGGAAGCCAATTCCTTTGACAGATCTTGTGCCTACCGCTGCTGTTAAAAAGGCTTACCGTAAAGCCACTCTCTTCGTCCATCCCGACAAGTTGCAGCAAAGAGGTGCAAGCATACAGCAGAAATATACATGTGAGAAAGTTTTTGATCTATTAAAGGTTAGTAACCATTCATGTCTTCTATTTTCTTGTACAATGGTTATCTTCTCACACATGTTTAGATCCATCATCAAGCACAATCTAACAGAAAACTCCACAAACTTTATAATAGAGATGATTTTTAGCATTGCATACAACTAGGTTTAGTATTTTACTGCTGGCCCGATGCCCCGTCAATTCGACGAGGGCTTTAATAAACTAAAACGACGTCGTTTTGTTCAAAATCCTATCTGTCTACGACCCCAACCGTACCAGCTCCACCTATTGCCAACTCTACATACAACATCCTTATCTTTTGGATCAGTTTTACAAACCTTAACTTAAATTACTTTGATCTCAGGAGGCATGGAACAAATTCAACTCAGAAGAACTATAGTCAGTGGATCTACAAAATTGTTTTGTACTTCTGACTTATATAGTAAATCTACAAAATAAAGGAGAAAAATGTGAAAAGCAATCATGGAGATATGATCCAAGTCTTCTCCCCTTTTTAGTAGGTATAGTGTCCTTATTATTGTGATATTAATAAATTTAATTTGTAATTTTCTATATTTTATATGGGATATATTATTATGCATTTTTTGCATATATAAAAAAAATGAATTTAAAAATATGGTAAGAAAAGAAAATGGCATGTGTTGAAGTGTTGGAAAATAAAAGAAATTCTTTTTTTGTATATTTATATAATGTATCAATTTTTTGAAAATGATAAAAAAAAATCGTTCTATTCAAAACAAAAAAAATAGAAACAGATTTGAAACTTAATTTTTTAAATTTAAAACAAAAAATTGAGTGTGAAACTTAATTTTTTAAAATTTATGTCTAAATTTGAATAATTTGAACTTTATTTAAAATAATAGCTCTAAATTATATTTAAAAATTGACATGATTGTATGACTTAAGTCGGACTTGAGTCCGCCTAGGCTCAAGTAGACAAGATCTTAAAAAAAAAAAACTCAAAAATTGTTCTATTATTGTCTTGAATTTACAATGAATTCTATCTATAAGATTGGTCTAATCTTTTACATCCCTATCTTCGGATCATGGATAGAGTTAACTATTACAACTTCTTTTACTTATCTTGTATACTGTCTATTTTTTTCATCCCGCATTAGAATGGAAACTTATTAATAGACGAAATCTTACAAAAAAAAATGTTCTTCTTCGTGTCTAATTTTAACTAATTAATGAGTTGAATGTTAACCAATGTATTATAACGTAAAAGTGAGTTTCAATGGTGAGAGTGACGATACTCGCAAAAAGTGGACAGCTCAGTATTTCAAGCATATTTGAAAATTTTAAAATAGTTTATTGAGAAATATTAAGCAATGATTAAAAACCTAATCTATTTAGCCCGTTTAATTATGAAAATTTTAAATCAGTTAATTTTTTGGTTATTTTTAATTTAATTTATTTTCATAATCTTTATTATTAAAAACTCACCAATTTATTAATTATTCGATAGATAAAATATTATCTTTTAATTATCTTTTATTTTTTAATTTTGTTTAATATTTAACTGATTTTATGATAATTTAATACAATTAAATGTTTTAAATTTTAAACCTTTTATTTGACTTTCATTAAATTTTTAAATCATTTCGAACACCCGTTATGAAGGAAGCAAGATATGATCCATTTGCATTTAATTTTCGTATTGTTCTTTCCATTGCAAGCTTAGAAGGGGACCTGATAAGCCGTATTCTATTGCATTAAATCTTATCCACCCCACGCAAATGTGTGGATTGAAATATCCTCATTGGATTTGGTGTGGCTTAGAAGACATGGAAAGTGACGAAATTAAAAAAAAAGAGAGAGGAATCTTATTGCCTAATTTGGCATGAATATGGCTAATTGATGACAGGAAGGTCCTTGGAAACTCCTTCTGCAACTTGCAGGTTTTTAGAAGCTTGTTTGCCAGTATCAGGAACAGGAAGGTCGTGTGAAAGACGAATTAGGCCCTTTGCTCTGCATGTTTCTACAGCTCCAACGAACATATCTTCAAGACTGTATTTAAACTCAAACCCCAGGTCCGTAAGCTTCTTGGAAGAGAAAACAACCCTCATCAAGTTCTCGTCTACATCTTTGAACCTGTGGACATAAGTTAGATTTACCAATTAGTCGGTAAAACCTGAAAGAGAGAAGAACTATCAGGTTCAGGTTCAGGGCTTTACTTAGTTGGAACGTTGTACTCAGGGTAAGTCTCTTTAAGCAATTTTGCAAGGTCATGAATGCTGGCATCGTGAGAGGAACAAATGTACCGTCCTTTTGCCTCAGGATTCTCGAACAAAAATATGTGAGAAATGCAGAGATCGTCCAAGTGGACGTAATTGCCTTGCTTTATGATCCCATAATGAGATTCATTTCCTGTGATGAAGAAGGTATCAGTAGCATGAAGAAGACCAGTTCTCGGTTATATCAAGAGCCCTGGGTGTGAACATATATACCAGTAATGAGTGAAAGTGCAGTTATGAGACTTGGGGGCATGGAAGACATGATAAAAGGACCAACAACCAGAGTTGGTATGATTGTGATGAGATCAATGTTGTTTTCTTTAGCAAATTTCCAAGCTGCTTGCTCTGCCAGAGTCTTGGAGACGAAGTACATCTGTTTTTTTTTCCATGAAAATTTCCAGGTTAGCAGCTAGATTGAAAGATATGTTAGTGACTATCAGAATTACATGTCAGGATTTAGAAATGGAACTTGTTAATTTCCAGGTTAGCAACAAGATCAATAGATATACTTAGAGACTCAGAACTTGCATCTCAGGATTTGGAAGTGTTTCTTGTTAAGTTCCAACATGTCAGGATTTGGAAATGGAGCTTGCTAAGTGCCAGGTTAGCAACAGATATGATTAGTGACTAGTGACTATCAGAACGACTATCAGAACTATCATGTCAGGATTTAGAAAAGGAACTCTACAAGTTCCAGGTTAGACGCCAGATCAGTAGATATGATTAGTGACTGATTATCAGAACCATGTCAGGACTTGGAAATGGAGCTTATTACAAACTCACCCAGCCTGTCATTTTTACGGACTGAACGAACTCCAAATCACACCAACAGTTCTCATCATAAACTGGTTTTTTGTGTTCTTCAACGTCCACTGTTCCTGCAGACGAAGTGAACACTACCCTCCGAACTGTCTTGGCCTTAACGCATGCTTTCATGATATCCAATACTCCATTAATGGTCGGTTTTATGACTTCATTCTGCAGAAGGACAAGAAAGGAGGAGGATTAATTCTGATGTGATTGATCCGCAACTTCATCTCTGAGGATTTCTTGAGAAAATCGTATCAACAAACTCAAAAGAACCAATAATTAAATGAAGTTCCCGCTAAATGCGAGAATCTTCAGTCACAAACTCTGCAACTTGGAAACTTAGTGCTGCACATTGGAAGAGAGCAGACATGTGACAGGGACAAAATATTGCTGTCCCAACAAAATGGGAACTCACACAACCGTAAACTCTTTCCATTTTTTGTTTTTCCTATGCAATTCATTCAAGACTCTCCTTAATAAGAATTCTAACCTCAGGATCCTTGGACTCGAAGTCCATGGGCGTGGCAACATGGAAAACTCCTGTGCAACCTTGAATTGCCTCATCGAAGCTTCCTTCCACAGAGAGGTCAGCCTTCCACAGGGTCAAGTTGGTCTTAGCCTTTGGCAGCTCTACTAAATGCTTCACCTTCTTAATGTTATCTTAACAATTCAAAACAGAGTAGAATCAGAAACGAAGAACAGAGTACAAACTGCAAAACTATATGGTGAAAACTAGGAGTCAAACCAGGGTCTCGCACGGTGGCTCGAACAATGTAGTCTTGCTCTAGCAATCTCATGATCAGCCATGATCCAATGAACCCTGAGGCACCAGTAACACATACGATCTTGGCTTCTGATCCCATGATAATATTCCAGAGAAAGTTATGAATCTTAATGTTACAAAAACAGAGTAAAACCAGTTGTATTGTGATGAGTGCTAATCAAATATATATATAAAAACAAAATTCTATTTCCGTATCTAACACGTTCAAATTCTTAGTTAAACCTCCCCATCATGTGACAACCTAACCGGGTCTGCACGTGCGTGGTGTGTAGTTGCGGCTGAACTTCCTGCTGTCAAAGACTTGTAAGCGCCCTTTTTGACTTTTCAGAGCAAGCATACTATATAATTGGACCGGATTCAAGTAAATTGGGCCTCGAGCCTAATTTTTTCAAAAAGCCCCAAAGCCCAGCTACTCATGCCTAGGGCCTTAAGTCGGACTTGAGCTCGGGCTGTCTAGGCCAGACTCGGCTCGAGACCTACTAATAATAAGGAAAACAACTTCATTTTTGTCTGGTCATGTTGAATTGAGCCTTGAGCCTAATTTTTTAAAACATCGGGCCTCAAATTAGGCTTGAGCTTGGGCTATCCAGGCTCGACTAAGCCTAAGGCCTAAAAACTATAAAGAATATAGTGTCATTTTACAAAAAAAATAACATTCTTTTCAATTTTTATTTAAAATAAAAAAATTAGGTTAAGTTAAACTTGAGTTCAAGCTTGGACATAAGCTGTCAAGTCTAGCGCAAACTTAGGTGAGCTTGGCCCTGTCTGACCTATTACAATCTCTAATAATAATAAGTCAAATTGAGCTTAGATCATCGGTGGTTTGAATATGACTTAAAATTCGATTTAACTAAGACTTAATCAATCTAAACTTCAATCGATTTAAATTTAAAACAAGCATCCCTTTGATCAATTCATTTATCAATTTTATCATCTTTAACCCTAATTTTATATATAATTAATTTAATTTATTTGTCACTTTATAAAGCATTCACACTATTTAATTTGACCGGGTTCAACTGAACTTGAGATTTTATTTAAGGATAACAATAAGTTGAAGTGAAGTGAGTCTCAAATTGTCTATTACGATATAAACTTGACTTGAAATGCAGCTTATCTTGAACTTAAACAGTCTAAAATTTAGGTTAATCTAAGTTAAAACTACATTATTTTAATCTCATTAATCAAAATAATGAATTTGTTATTTTTATTATTTTTAATCTTAATTTTATATATAATTCGTTTATTCTTTTGTCTCTTTCCTAATGATATCTACTAACTTTTCAACTTGTAAATGAAAATTTAAAGTCAGGAGGTTAGGTGGCTTAGAATTAGAGTGGGTTGGTACTCGTAAGGGAACGTACTGATAAGAATGTGTTAGTTAATATGATTTTGGTACTCAGAAGGTTTTGTGTACTTATCAATAATAGAAAGTTGATGCTGAAATTTATAGAAATCTTGCATTTGAACACCCTCCACTCGTTTTCTACCATAAGTGCTTGACTGGTTAGTATAAAAAGAAAGAAATAGGTAATAAATAAATAAAATATCAATGGCAAACAAATCTCCATCACTTGAGGCTGAGCTCGATTGGCTGAAAGGGGCCGGAAGAGTCAATGCAGGCTCTCCCTCTGATGATAATATATTATGATTAGATGAACGTTATTTTTTTATCATTTTTTTGAGTAATATTATGTAACTTCCAATACAGTGAGAAAAAAAGGTCATATATATTTCTATTCATAACGATATTCATTATAATTTCTTTCACTTTTCTACCAAGTGAACTAAATACACCCTCAAATTTTCCTTTACTGCGGTTTCTCTATTATAGTGATTAGCGCCGACTCGGTCTCAGCTTAAGTACTTACTCTAAAGTTCAATCAAGTCTAATAAAATATATTTTTTAATTTAAAAATTAAAATGACACCGCTTTCCTCGAAGCGATATTATTTAACTTTAGAATTTAAAGTTTTGAATAGGATAATTCGAGCTCAATTCTATCATAAAACTCAAAAAATTGAAAAGAAAAAACTCAAATTTAACGCAAAACTCTATCATCCGGGTTCATTGACGACTTTAGACTAAACCAAATCAAATCAGGTCATAATGTGCTATTTTTGCCAAACCTAATTGCATTTTTCTAAAGTTATGTTTAGTTGGGAGTTTATTAATGTAACAAAATGAAATGTAATAGTATTCCATCATTTAGAAGGAGGGTTTATAATGGAATATAATAGGATGAGATGGAAGATAAGGGTTTCATATTACATCTCATTCTATCATAAACATTAAAAATGAAAAATCTCCGATTTGAAAAGTTTATGATGGAATACACCACTACAAGAAAACTGACGTTCTCTGACGGAATATTCCGTCGGAGAAATGGTTAGTTCCGTCGGAAATTATATTTGCCGACGGAACGCGACGAAAGAAGAAAGCGTCGTAAACATGGCGGTCATTATAGCTTACCGACGGAAATATTCCGTCGTATTTTGTCAACGGATAACCGACAGAATATTATCCGTTGTTGTTATGTTTAGACGAAAAATTTTTTAAAATTACGTTGGTGAAATTAACATATCACCGACGAAATATAACCGTCGGTATCATTTAGGGACGGAACCACCGTCGCAAATATTCAGAAGTAAGTTATATCTTTAACGACAAAATTTCGGACGTCATCAAATTTAATCCAGGTTATGTGCCGACGGTATGTCTCATTCCATCGGTAAATATTCACCAACGGAATTGTGTCTTCTGTCGGTGAAAAAAAAAAGGTGTAACCCATTGGGTGCATATATAATTGGACATCCA
>JANITW010000006.1:2393192-2403475 GCA_027564335.1 Erythroxylum williamsii | reverse complement strand
GATTCCTCCATGACTGGCTTAGCTACTGATATTATCTTGTTCTACAAAATCAAACAGTTAAGGGGTTAGTTCCAAACCAAAAAAAGGGAGGAGTTAGAGCATAAGAAATCAATTTCTTTAAAGAAAATGGATCGGAACCTGGAATCCAGAATTTTTTGCATAACTAGTTTCACCAACCCCCTTGTTCATGTGAAATTCTTGCATTACTTCCATCTTTTTCTCTCTATAACTTCGATGAATAGGACTCCAAGAAGCTATTAGCTGCAAGCTCTTGGTCAAAATGATGTGAAGATGGCTATTCTCTGCATTGACTATATATAGTAGGTGACACACTGAGTTTCGTGGTCAGCATTAGTTCCTCATTATGGATTTACACTCTTCACGGCTTGGCATATGCTGAGAAGAAAAAATAAAAACGTGACAAATGGTGTTCTTGCAATTTTGCTACTCAAGCTTTGGAATAAGAACAAGCGTCGGCTTCTCTGAGCAACGTTTAATGCATTAGTCAGTTTAATGCATTAGTCAGTTTAGTGTTGGTCCCTTTCTTATAACCTAACATGCACATAATATATTCTTTTAAAAGTTTCACTCTGAGTCATATTGTTTCTTAATTCCTCTAACTATTAAGTTCCCAAATTTGCATTTATATTCGATTTAGTGTTTTTGTTGTTATTGTTATTATATCAGTTAAAATGGATTTAGACCTTTCAAATTAACTCAATCATTTTAAAATTTAACAAATAATATTTTTTCTCTAATTTTGACATAAGTGAATAGCTTGTGTTATTATATCAAGCCATTTTTCAAGGATTTATTACATAATTATTTCCCCTTTTGTCTCTTAATTTTTCAATTTTCATCCGTTTGATTCAAATTAAGTCGGATTATATTAATGTCCTTAATGAAAGAGCCTTATAATAAATAACCATACTCATATTTTAATAATGATTGAAAAATTTAATTGATTTCTTTAATTTGACCGTAAAGATTTTGAATCATTTAACTTTTCAATTCAGTTTTTAAGTTTTTGGTTTGATTTATTTTAATAACTTTGTTGTTAAAAATTTATTAATTTATTAATTACTTGTCAATTTTTCATAAATTAATAAATTTTTATTTAACAACCTATTTTTTTATCAAACTTTAAATTATTTAATAATAAACATATGATCTTTGAATTATAATTTAAATTCTTTAATTTTATTTAATTTTTAATCAATTGAATAATCTTTTTAAACTATAAATCTCTTATTTCATCGGTCTTTCTTGCAGATAGGATTTGAAAACATTTTATTTTAGCTCCTAATTAGATCTATGCATCCCGAACACAATTCAAAATAAACACAATTACAAATAAAGCGTGCGTTTGTCTTAAATATCACGTAGCAAGGAACGGAGTACATGGTCGACAAGGAGTATGGTTGACCAGAACCACACCTAACTGTACCAGATTGATTTGTTTAGAGCACAGGAATCACGCAATTCGGTGATGAGTTTGTCTTTGTAGGACCATTAGCTGTTGGTCGCTGCACAAATGGGCAGTGAGATGATGCCAGCTGCGCATTTGCTATACAAACGGGCTGTTTCAACCGGACAATTAGTTTTAGACTATGTTTTAAAATTTGGACTGGTTATCGAATAGGTGATTTTATTGGTCACCGATTTGATCGATTCGATCGATTCAATCACTGGTCGAATCGGTGTGACATAATAATTATACAATAATTATATTTAATTATATATAATATTTAAAAAATTCAAAAAATCAAAGAATAAAAAAATAAAAAAATTATCGAACCGGTCAATTGACCGGTTTTGACCGGTTCAGACTAGGTCAATTTGTAGCTGGTTTTGAAGGATAAACTGGACCGGACCACCGACCGGTCACCGATAAAACCGACCGATCTGGTCCGAGTTTAAAAACACAAGTTTTAGATCACATGAAAGTATATTTAAATAAAGGGTCAGCTAAATAGGAAAAAAAAAGTAAATACGAAAAATGCAAATAATATGTCAAGAAGTTATTCATAAGTTTCTAGTTTACCTCAACTTTCTTAGTAAAACTTACATGTTTAGATTGTCTTAGATATGGTGAAAAGTTTACGATAATCTGGATCTTTTGTTGCCATCATCAACAGTAACATCTGAGGTTGGTATTAATTCTGATTCAATTTCTTCAAATCTTTTATCAAGACACGGTCTAACTCTTGAAGAAGAAATAAGAATGTCTTCTGAAAATATTAAAAACCAAAGTATACGAGTTCATATTAGTTTGGGGTTGAAGGAAAAAATAAAATAATCAAAGTATGGGAAAAAAACATAATAAATACAATAAATAACAGACAATTATATAATTTACACATAGGAACTGATAAGAGATAAAAGTGACCACAAAGGTGAATTAGCATAAGTTAAAATATCGTTATATAAAATGCTAGTAAAAATGAATCTTTATTGAAAGGTATATACTTAGTTATTGCGAAATGTGTTTAGAATTCAAGATTGTGGTTTCTGGTGTAATCATACAAGAAAATTGAAAGTTAGAAGTGTGAAAAAAAAGGAGAGTTGAAATAGCTTGATGAATATAAATACGCAAATAATGTTTGAATAAATAATGATAAGTACTTAGAAATAGTCGCGAGTCTCATTTCAGCATTGTCATTATCTCCTTTTTCACTTGAAGTTGAGCATCCCTCTAATCAGCATCATCAATCTGACACTAATAGATAACAATGAAGCGTCGCCTTCCATCCGATGGTTGCATGTGAACATGTTTGATATGAAAGAGAAAGGCTTTTGTTTTCAGTTCAACATGGATCTTATCAAGAGGAAGTTCAATATTCTTTTCACCAAAGAGAAAAGTATAGATGATTAGTCAAATAATAAAGATGTTAAACTTCACACAATTCGAAAGATGAGACCAATAAAGGAGAACATGAAAAAGGACATGCAGCCACTATGACCATTCTAGAATTCATGCTTTTAATGGCCATACTACAGGAGATAACAGTCGATGGCTAATCCAATAAACAACATAAAAAAAGAAGCAATTATAACCTACAAAAAGACACAAGGCTCCAATGTTTATCTAAATTTCTTACAACTATAGAAGTAATGGGGTTTACTTCCAACCTGTTGTAAGAAATAAGCCTGCTCCTCAACAACTAGTTTCTTGGCATGTTCTGAGGCCTAAAAGGGATATAAATGCTCAATATAGAAGAATGAATACTAACTACAACTTAAGTGTATATACTAAAGGAGAAATCAATACAGAGCATAAAAGCTATTGGGATTTATGTGTTCCTATTTGATCCAGTATGAAGATATGGAAGAGATAAATGAACATGAGAATAGCTGCATAGGAAAAGTAGAAAACTAAAGGAACCAAGATGAAAAAGATAACGATTAATTGATCTCCTGAAAGTTCATAGGTAGACAAACAACAAACAGTAGTCAGTTGCTAAACTCTGTATCTGCTTGCCCAATATTTAAAAAATGTAAACCCTATTTTTACTTCGTAAATATGTCAAAAAAGGAGAAAGAAATATAAACAAAGGGAGAAGATGATAGTTAAGGACTTATTAATTACATCACCTACTTAAGAAAATTTGCTAACTTCTTTACTTATGTTTTTTATTGAATGAGCTCTCCTTCCCTTTGAGTGAGCTGAACTACTGATGCTTCTACTTGAAATTTTAAAAAAAAAGAAACATCGAAGTTGGGAATGGTTCTTTTTTAACTTAAAAGATAGGATAGGCAAAAGCAGATGAGCAAAAAATCAAACAAATGCTAGCAATTAGGTATGCCCCCTTCCTCTCCTAATGATGTTTGCAAACTAAAATGCTTTTTACATGACTTGAAATAGGCATCATGTATAAGCTTTGAAAATCTTTGATCCACACTCCTTGATTTTTCTTTTACTCAAGAGTCCGTATGACTGCCTCTTTGTTTCTCTAATAGACATCAAAAGGGATAGTTCTTCTTCTTGTTATGCGGATAACATTGATATCATTGGTTCTGGTCTAGAGGCCATCAGTAAACTTGAAAAATTATTGCACTCTAGTTTTAAGGTTCCGGTCATACATCTCATGTATAATATATATTAAATATACGTAGCGAAAAATAAAACGAAATCTCAAAAACCAGATCCACTCATGCATATAGATATAGAAAACAAAAACATGAAATATAAGTTGTTTACCTACCTTTCCAATGATCTTCTTTGTTCTTTAATCTTCTCCGCATTGGGTTGTCATAAACTATAACGATCAATGTAAACCGCCTCTAATGAATTCCCCACAAAGATAGAAGGATGAAATCTCTCCGAGAGATGACTAGAGTTATTTCTTTGTGTTAGCAAAGACAATAACTCTTGTGAGAGTTACAGAGAAAAAAAGTGTGTGTGTGAGAAAGAATCTTTCTTTCTCTTATGTCGACGCAACCCCCATCACTAATTGAGAGTTATAGGAAGTTAATAGTCATATATAGCATACATTAATGGAAGTTATAGGAAGTTAATGACCATGAATAGCATGCATTAATGAAAGTTTGAGAAGTTAATAGCCAAATTGTTAGTCAACAATACTTGTTTCTAATCCATTCCATGCAACATTTTCTACCACGATCACATCACGATACATTCTTGAAACACTCTCTCATATCTTGAATCACCATTCAAGACCATTTTACTCATCCTTCGGATCTCCTATGAGTGTGATCCATTAGGTTCTCGATTATATTAGTCACTTGAATTAACACTTAATTCAAGTAAGTTAAGAGCAGTATCTAACAATACGTCATGACCCCCAATTGATCGGAAAGTTAGTGGTTTGATTACGAACCCTTCCATACACAATGTTTCCATGCAATTCGTCATTTCACCATCTATACCCTTTTGGTTCAGAGTATGGTCAAAGTGTCAACTCCTACTAAACTGACTACATTACATCTAGTCCAAGTGATATTAGATCTTGTCCGGAGAATCTCATTACTCTATGTATCATTAAAGACTCTCTTTATGACACATATCTGCTCTAAACAGAGACTCCCTAGTAATGACCTCGATAAGAGACTTTCGAGTAATGAACTCGATAAAAAGTCACTTAATTTATATAAATAAAAGTTAGTTTATATTATGGATAAAATATAATTTTTTAAAATTTTGGTTTAATAACTTCATCTATTTAAGCCAATATAAAAATATTTTTAGGCATACTAACTATTTAAACATAAAAATATTTCTCCAATTAAATTATTTAATATATTTTAATATATAAATTTAACTCGATATTTTAGTTTACTAGCTCGTACATTGGATTGAAACAATTCGAAAATTTTTAATATAAACTAATATAGTACATAATAATTTGAAACCATTTATAAAAAATGTAACGTGTGAAATTGCAAATATTTGAGTTTTTCATAAATTTTTATTTGTATTTCTAAACCAAAGAACAAAGAATAAAGCTATAATCTTTAATATTAATTAAATAATTATATGTATTTCATTTTCTCAAAGAAAAGAATTATATATAAATATATTATAGAGTTTTAAAGCAATTGGTAAAAGTTGCTCATTTGTGACCATAAGGTCATATATTTGAATAATAAAAATAGTTTCTTTGTAAAAGTTACAAAAGAATGTTGCGGCCATCTGATCCTCACAAAGCAGAGAGTTTTGTATACTAAATATGTTAATTTTGACTTTTTTAATATTATACACACGGTAGGAGGAGAATCGAAATTTGTTCCCAAATTCTTAAATTAAAATAATATTATTTTAGTTTAATTTTATTTCTCAAAATTACATTATTTTAGACGCCCAAACTTGAATTAAGCTTTTTATTTACATTTTAACATTGCTAGAAATTCGTTATCACAAGTAAAAGACTCATATCCAACTCTTCTATTCATCATCATTATCATCACATTCAGTTTGAAATTTCGCAATAAAGCGGAGTTTTGGGAGGTCTGATAGTACACAGCCTTATCTCTAGATAGTAGAAATTTATGATCACAAATAAAAGACTCATATCCAACTCTTCTATTCTCAAAACAAAAGTACGGATAAGGACTTTACGAATTGAGAAGTTAATTAATGTACCCAGTACACAAGGTCTCTATTTTACAAATTGAAAACAGAAAAGAAAAAAAAAGTGATCCAATTACCACATTATAATTAATTATGGTATTCTTGGAAGACAATGCGTTAATAAATTGATTATTGTCGGACCGGTACAACCATATAATTCTAACAAAATAATTGTATCTTTTGTTTATAATAAACTGGGATGAGACATAAGACAAACTGTACGACACAAGTTTTAGGAAAATTATATCATCCTTTTGTTTTTGGTTGTTGCAAGTTTTGGTTTTTCCCTTTTAAAACAAAGTCATCTTGAAGCATTTAATAGGCTACAAAATGTAAAGAAAAGTAAATGGTGTCCTTACATTGGGTTTGGTTACTGTCTTTGTTGGTGGAGACAAATAATAAAACACAAAAATTTTGTACCTCGCAGTGTTTGGTTGCTGACTTAACTTATTTTTGTTATGACTCTAGATCACAAAAACATAAATCTTTTGTTTCTTCCAAAACTGTGGGACAAGATTTCTTTTCCCTAGAAATAAAACACATAAACAACTTCTAGAAATATCCTTGCCTCCACGACGCCATATCATCATGCATCTTACAAACCCAACAAAATCACTCTTCTCTCTAACAACACTTCTCTCTCACACGCTGCCCTTCTTCTAATTTGTAGGATTTTTTTAACCTATTATGTAATTAATTCCATAAATACTTAGATGTTTTATTAAATTATTATGTACTACAATTTTTAACTTGTAGGATTTTTTTATTTAATAACTCATTTCATTTAATTTTTAGGTTTCTCATTTTATTAAATATTTAAGTTTCTCATTTTATTTCATCATAATTAAAAAAATTACAAATACAATTAAAATAAACATTGACACAATTATAAACAATATTTAACGTAATTCATTTTATTGTTAACTTGTACGAATTTTTGGTTATTCAATAGCTCATTTCATTAAATTTTTATATTACTCATTTTTTAAATTCCTTATTTATAGATACAATTAAATTACTAATACAAATCATTCGTTTTAAAATAATCAATGAATTATGTATTTCCAATCGTATTATATTGTAGAGATACTTTAGTAATTAACACTGTTTTTAATATTTTGTCAAGTGCAACCACATACATTTCTGTCATCGGGACGAGCACAATTTTATCTGTTTTGTCCATCACAACTAAGCATCACACTGTCTCCATTTTTTGTTCTGTTTATGTCTCCAAATTTTCGTTTTATTCCGTCTTAACATATGGATCAATACGTAGTAGCGTAAACGTTCAAATTATACTTTAATATTTTGAAAACATTTAAAACAAATCCCGATAAAATTTATCAAGATTAAATTCCCATTAGTTAAATATCACATTAATTTGACTTGCGGTGAATGTAAATATTTGTGGAATTACAATTTATATTCTTAATAACGAACAAGATAAAGCATACCCGACAAAATGAAGCTTAAGGAATGATGGAAATCACATTGGCCAACACAAACCTTAGTGCACAAAAGCAAATGTTCCATCACATCATCTACCAACTATGATCCTAATCCCGCGCGATTGCTCTTAGACTACCATAATTCCACACAACTAGTCTACGATTATGCGGAAAAACAAGTTCATGGCATTAGACAGCCACACAAAGATGATCGAGAAAGGCATTGATGGGGAGAAGATCCATGCTTTGGCAGTTATGGAGATTCAATCAACCTGAAGTTGTAGTCAAGGTCCTCCTTGGAAGTATGGATTGGTGATATTGGAGAAGGAGGTGCTGATGAATCAAGTTTGCTAGATGGGTAACCAATCAGCTCCTCGCTTATCATCTCCTCTTCCAGTTCCAGGTTTAGCCTACCTGGACTCTGAACCTGGAACAAGAAATCCATGAAACAAAGCTTAGAACATGAGATCTTCCAAGAATGATCACTAGATGGATTGCAACTTTGCAGAGAGGAAACATAAGCTGACCTTCAAGTGTGTTGACGGTGTACTTGCTCGTGGAGTTGCCAACTGCATGGAATAATCTACAAATAAAATTGATTATATGAGTTTGAAAGAGCAAGCTAAAATGGGATTTCCACACAGAAAATAGTCAAAATCTGGTTCACCTTTGTTTAGTCCGACAATGAAAAGGAATTCATCTATGTCCATGGCTCTTGTATGTTTCATGCATTCTTGGTGATTATGCAGAAACCCTTCCTCTGAAATTGAACCAGGAGGCTGTGGTTCCTCTGGCAGAACACTCAACTTGGCTTGGAAATTCCCTTTTGGTGCCTCTTTCAGGAGTGGCTTACCTGAATTGGAAATGTCAGAGAGTGCCTTCCTAACAGTTCGTGCTTTCCCAGTAGCTTTAGAATTTCTCTTCTTGCTTGCATCAGGTGCCACTAGAGAAGCACTAGCCTTCTCTTTATCACTCGAAGAGAAAATGTTAGAAATCTGCTTCTTTGATATCTGACTCAGAGGAGGCTTCATTGAATTGGAAAGGTCACCAAGCGGTGTTCTTCCACCAAACCCTCCTTTCCTTGGTGCATTAGACACATTCGTCTTGAATCCAACAGAAGCATCTGCGGATAGATTTCAGCATTAGATCTCAACAACGCATAATCTCAATACTCGTAAAGGAAAAGTTTCAAATTAAACATGGAGAGTGAGTTGGAACATACCATCTTGAACACCAACTAGTGATGCCATTGCCAACGTTGGAGTATAACTCTGCATAGGAAAGAAACCAATGAATCCACGAATCCATGCAAATTCAGAAAAAATGATTCGTTTATCCAAATTCACATCCAATTCATAGAACAAAACTCAAGGAGATAGTACTAGATTCTATACTAAAAAATGAGCCCAAGCATGTCGAAGTCCCTCCACTCAGACTTTAACCATACAAGAACTGATCCTAAGATAGCGGGGCTAATCATAAACAGAGCATAATAGAAAAAGTTCGTCTATTCATTAGAACATGTATAAAAGTAACAAAATTCCTTCAATAATTGGTCCCATATATCAGACATGGCGTGGACAGTACATCAGTCGATCTAAAAGTCTCGAAGAGAGAAATCTCAAAAGTTTTGCTACCGAATCCGAGGACGAGTCAGAACTCATAGTATGTACCTTTACAAGCGGATTCATGAGGAAGAAAACGGTTATAAAGTACATGAATCGAAAGATACCTGTTCCTGTTCTTTCTTTCTTCCTATTCTTGACGTTCTTGTTCCTTCTTGTTCTTCTTCCTAGTCCTTCTCGTGTGTTGATATCAACGGCTACGTTTCTGGTAGGGCTTCGCTTATCGGCGATCAATGTCCGGTAAGGTGTCGTTAAGCTTTCGAAATGGACTCACTTTTTTCGCTTTGAATCTCTATATAGGAGCGGCAGGGTTCCAACGGTAACTTGACGATTTTTACCTTTACGCCCTTATTTTTTGCCGATAACTACCAAAATAATCTCGCACTTGACATTGGACCCCTTTTTGTTATTGGGCCGAGCCAAGAAGACAAGTGGTTGATTGGGCCTGGATTAAATGATAATTTTGAAATATAAATATTAAAATAAATAAAATGTCAAATTATAATCATCTAATTAATTTATTATGATTAGTTACTAATTAAAATTCATAAACATCTAATTCGAACATTTCATTTGACCCGATCTTGTAATTATTAAATGTTTCTAATAATATCATAAAGAAATAGTGACAACTGACAACTGGTCAAACGCGAATTTTTAAAAATTTAAATCTAAGTTTGATTAAATTTGAATAATTAATACGGTAATTGATTGAGTCATGATGAAATTATCATCCGTCTAATTTGACTCAATTCTTTTAAAATATGATCTAAGTAACTGAAAATATTTAAATCAAACCAAATATAATTTGGATCGATTTGAAATGCTTTGTCGTCAAAATTTTTATTAAAATTGGTCAAAATTGGGCTTTCATTCACAAGATAGTGCAATGGTTTTTATAGCACCAAACCTCATTCACATGTGTTGATCAATCTACAAGTTAGTTGCATGTAGGGGTGAGCATTATTCGGGCCGGCCCGATTACCCGACCCGGCTCGAATTAATTCGGGTAAAAGAATTTCAAATTTCGGATAATTCAGGTATTACTCGAATTATTTTCGAGCTGGGGTCGGGTAATTTCAAAAAATTTCGGGCCGGCCCAATTACCCGAATTAGGTT
>JANITW010000006.1:2368900-2389344 GCA_027564335.1 Erythroxylum williamsii | reverse complement strand
ATCAATGTATAATTTACAGATGCATATAACACCAATAATTAACATATAATTACAACAAAAATTTACATTTAATTTACAGATGTATATAAGAGAAGTAATGTACATATAATTACAGGAAAACTTTCCATATAAAAAATAAAAATGCTTCATCATTCCTGTCAAGAACATCGGAGAAATTAAAGAGGAGAGGGAGCATGACTTACGAAGCTGTCGAAGAGGAGGAGGAGGAGCGACGTTGGCGTGCGGCGAAGGACGAGCAGCAACCGGCGGCCAGCAATGAGGAAGAAGACGGATCGAAGAATCGCGAGGAAGAGAGAGGAAGGCTGCGTCTGCGGGGGAGAGGAAGAAGAAGGCAGACGCAGCCCTAAATCAAGACCAAAACGACGTCGTTTTGGTTTTAACTAAAACGACGTCGTTAAACTTAAGTGAAGGGCGCGTATTTCACCTACGCCTTCACCGACGGAAATTACGCGTCGGAAAACATTTGACCAAATTCACCGACCGAAAAGTTTTCGGTCGGAAAAAGTTCCAAACACCACCAATATCTCCGACGTTTACGTTTTTTCGGTCGCTATGTGCAACGGTCTACATTCCGTTGGTATTGTGTCGTCACTATTTATCATTTCCCTTGTAGTGTTAAATAATAAAAGTATGAGAAAAACATAATAAATGTAATAGATAATAGATAATAGATATAATTTACGCATAGGAATTGATAAGAGATAAAAGTGACCACAGAGGTGAATTGGCGTACGTTAAAATATAGTTATATAAAATGCTCAAAAGTAAATATTATGAAGTAGTTTGAAGGGTAGGATGTAAAATGCTAGTAAGAAAGAATCTTTATTGAAAGGTATATACTTACCTATTGCTAAGTGTATTTAGAATTCATGATTATGGTTTTTGGTGCAATCATAACCAAGAAAATTAAAAGTCATCAATAGGTAGATAAACAACAGGCAGTAGTTAGTTGCTAAACTCTGTATCTACTTGCCCAATATTAAAAAAATGTAAAGCCTATTTTACTTCATAAATATGTAAAAAAAAAAGAGAAAGAAAGATAAACAAAGGGAGATGATGATAGTAAGGGACTTATTAATTGCATTACCTGCTTAAGAAAATTGGTTAACTTCTTCACTTATGCTTTTTATTGAATGAGCTCTCCTCCCCTTTGAGTGAGCTGAAATACTAATGCTTCTACCTGAAATTTGAAAAAAGAAACATTTAAATTGGGAATAGTTCTCTTTTAACTTAAAAGATAGGATAGGCAAAAGCAGATGAGCAAAAAATCAAACAAATGCTAGCAGTTAGGTATGCCCCTTTCCTCTCCTAATGATGTTTACAAACTAAAATGCTCTTTACTTTACTTGAAATTAACTTGCATAATGTGTAAGCTTTGAAAAGCTTTGATCCACACTCCTTAATTTTTCTTTTACTCAAGAGTCAATATGGCTCCTCTCTGTTTCTCCAACAGACATCCAAAGGGATAGTTCTTCTTCTTATTATGTGGATAACATCGATATCACTAGTTCTAGTCTAGAGGCCATCCGTAAGCTTCAAAACTTGCTGCATTCTAGTTGTAAGGTTCCGATCATGCATCTCATATATAATACATCTAATAATACATGAAGATAGAATGATGAAATCTCACTAGGCGATTGGTAGAGTTCTTTCTTTGTGCTAGCAAAGACAAGAACTCTTGTGAGAGTTAAAAAGAGTGTGTGTGAGATAAAGAATTTTTCTTTCTCTTGTGTCTTACACATAGAGATGGCAGTGAGTTTTCAACCCGATTAATATCTGCACTACTTGACCCAAAAAAATGGATATGGAAACTAAAAAATAGATTTTAAATGGATGCTGAAAAATGAATGTGGATATGGATTTGGATATGGGTCTAGTGATAACCCGTACCGATGGATACCCATATTCTACCCGTTTTTATTAACTTTATTTTTCTATTTTTTCTTGAATATTTATGGCTAAATATAATGAAATATTAATATTTTCTGATAAGAAACAGCTTTAAAGTCCTTATTTTATTCCTCGATACTCACCTTTTTCATCATATTTTATTTCTTATAAAATGAAAATATGAAGTTTTGAATGTTGTGGAGTTCACGCAAAGACAATTTGAAGCTTTTGATATTTTAGTCTTTGTTTCAATCTTAATTGTAAAAAATATATGTTGTCTTTGTACTAGACATTATGATTTTTATTATACCCATTTTATGATTTTTTAAGACATGCAAATCAAAATCTTAACTTATTATTATTAAAGTAATTTTGATTTGGAGCGTTCGCAAAAATCTGCTCTGTATATTTTCTATTTAGAATTTATATTTTTAAGTACTATACAACCTGATGGATATCCGAACATTCCAATAGATTTAGATATAGGTAGTAAGTCGTAACAACTGATAGATATGGATACTGAGTTTAGTCATAAAAAATGCATATGAATATGGGTTGAGTAATACTCGAACTAAACCATACCCATTGCCCTCCCTACTTTCATAAGATGCACAAAAATCATCTATATTTTCTGCATGATTTGGCATTCCATAATCCTCATCATTAATGGAAAGTTATGGGAAGTTAATGATCATGAATAACATGCATTAATGGAAGTTATAAGAAGTTAATGATCATAAACAACATGCATTAATGGAAGTTTGGGAAGTTAATGGCCAAATGGGCAACCAACAATACTTGTTTCTAATCCATATGACAGATATCTGTTCTAGTCAGATACTCCCGAGTAATGAATCTGACAAAAGGCCGTAGGTATCATCTCTTTCTATCAAGAGTGATGAATCCTTTATTGGCTACTCAGTTACCTCCGAATACCTCAAGCGGTATCCAAGCACCACCATATGAGTAACCTCTGAAAGGCACCGATGAATGAAGTTAAAGTATATGATCAGTGTTTGAGATATCCTTGAGCACCTCAAGTTAAAGGATACTTGTACTATTGCTGTGATGAGAATATCATTGACATCAAAATAGAATATTTATATGATTGTCTCATAGTAGGTCAATACAATATACTTACTACTTTTAGTAAACATCCACATTTTAACCCTAAACAACTTATGTCTACAGCTTATAAGATCTACTACTCAATCTAATCAAAGAGTATAACATGTGCTAGTTTATCCGGATTAATGATATCCTATCTCATTAATCCTATGACTAGGGAAAGTTTAGATACTAACATAATTACACATGATAGAAATCTCATTATTATGATCTCATCATGATTTCCTCCATGCGCTATTTTTTGTATCAAGGACTTCATAAAATCAATTTAAGATCAACATCAAATGTATAAATGTATGAACATCGAAATCATGAAAAAGCCTTTATTAATCATAAAATGATCTCTACAATAAGTACTAAAGGTGATTGCTTTTAGAGCACTTTTCTAACAAACTCCCACTTGTACTAAAGTCAATCGCCTTGATATCTAATACCATAGACATATAAATGTGACGCAAAACTCTTTTGAGAAATAAGTTTAATCAACGGATCAACTGTATTCTTGTAACAGATAGCAAATTTGAGTTTCAAAGGAGTTGTATTAATTAAGATTCTTGAACATTTTGAGATTTGAGGTTGAAATTGTATCTCAAATAACCATTTAAATTAAACAACTTAAATGAAATATGTTTCATTATATCAAATTTACAAAGATAAAAGTGAAAAGTTGACACTTTTCACCAAAATTTAAGCTTTAAACAATTAAAGTTGAATTTGAGTATCAATCAACTACTAAAATTTGAGTTTTTCTCATTAAATTAATGAAAAAAGTTTGAACATTCGAGTCTTAGATTTAAGAGATCACTTAAATCTATTGTTTTAAGAACCGGATCAAAATTTAAACCCAAAAGATTTAAAATTTAAAATGTTTAACTGACATTAGACCGTAGGTTGTTAAATAAAAATTAATTAGTTTATTTTAGTTTATAAAATTAATCAATTAATTAATAATTTGATCAATTTTTAACAATAAAAATTATTAAAATAAATCGGACTAAAAAATTAAAAATTCAATAAAAAAGTTAGTAAGTTCAAGACTTTTACGGTTAAACTACTCGAGCTAGTCCGATTTTTTTTAATCACAGAACCTAATTATATTAATTACAAAGATAAAACAAAAAAGTTGGCACCTATTCGTTGCACATCGTTCCCTACTATTGGGATTGAAGTACTGTAATAATACTAAACACGGTTTAATCAAACTTGTGTGCTTAACATAAAACTTCTCAAAACTACTTTATTTTAATTACATTAGATATCCCAGCTTAGCCGGACTAATCCTAAGCCTTTAAGACCCCACCCCAAGAGCCCCATAGGAGATAAATCTGGAACCTTATGATCCCTCATATTCCTACTTAGGCTGTGCATTTCTATGCACAAGAAGTCGTCACATACTTAATTGGTTAAATACTAATTGATTACTGGCTCTGCTCAACACCAAGTTCCCAATGGCCTTCGGGTTCCCTAGTAGCTTCGACTCTCACATTGCCACTAGAAGCGAGACATCCATAATTGATCCAATTAAGAAGCTTTACCTAAAGGGCTAGAAAATCATCAACAAAAAAAATGACTTGAACTCAAGACCTTCGTGTAAAGAGAGCCTTAAGTAAGGAGTTTACACCGTTTAGGTCATTCATCGTTGTTCACAAAACTACTTCTTAACAAGGGAAATAACCATATTGTGATACTTGGTCGCAAACTTGGACAAGTAGTCATCGACCAGCTTATCGTACTTCACAAACAACTCGCCGATAATGTCTGCTCCAAAGTGAGATTCAAGCATTGACTCAACGACCGCCCTGATCGTTTTGGTCACTTTCTGGACACGTGATTTTGTGTACATCTCCTCCTCAACACCTCTGTCCTACTCTACGTCAAATGTTCCCATGTGACTAATGATAAATGACCCTTCTTTTTCGATCCTTCTTCAATTCCTCAACAATTGGAGCATAGTAAAGTTATTGGAAGGGGCTCGTCTTTAGCTGCTGAGCTTTGGGGAGTTCACTCGGGACGTTCTAATTTGCGGTGGCATTTCACGAAGCCACGGACTACCCATCGTAGGTCGTGATCGTCTCATACCAACACGGATAGATTCATCAAACTTCCTTGGGACAGTTCCTTCAGATGAATCATAGACAACCTTGCAAAACTTTTCGGTATGACCTAACAGGCCACACACGAAGCATACAGTAGGTAACCTCTCGTACTTAAATCCCAAAGTTACCCACTCCCCGCCTTGTCTCTTAATCTTCATCTCATGTTTAATGACCTTGTTAACATCCACCGCTACTCGAATTCTCATATAGTTATGCCAAATGCTGGTGAAATCAGACTTTACGAACTCACCTTTCCCAATTGTCTGAGCAACCTTTTCAAACATAAACCCCACCAGAAGTTTGTAAACCTGCACCCAAAAATCAGCCTTATACAAAATTATAGATTCCTGTTTATCCGTCGAACATAGTTTTTTAAGCAGTAAAAGCTGATTGTCGAAAGTCCAGAGACCATCATGAAGTACCCTTTGCATATCTCTTTCATGAAAAAACTGAAAGATAAATATGTTGGGATCAATATCCTTGATATAAACCCCCATAACAGGTCGCCACAATGATGCCAAAGTATCCTTCATTGACTGTGCATGAATTGGTTTCTTCGCTAAAAAGCTACCTACCAAACTCCAGCGAACGTCAATCGCTCCTTCAATGTCCCCTGCATCAATAATCACCCCTTCTTCCTCCGACTTTTCGATGTTCATTTGGTGACATTTTTCATTGATCATATTTATCTCCACAGACTCCAACCACGCTAGGAAAACAGGCAAGAAAACGCACCTCTTGAAGAATCGAAAGCAACTTGTCAAAGACAAAACACAGAGAAACTTGTCAAAGTCAAGACGGGTAGACTCTAAGAGAACTTTATCAACTTTTCTTTGATATAAGTGGAAGATTATAATTCTATGATTTTGTTGTCTTGTAAATTTTGTTTTTTTATATAAATAATTTGGTTTAAGTTAGAAAATTAAAGGGCAAATCTTAGAATCAAATGATAAAACTATTTTTTTGTGACGCGACGCGAAAGTCACTACGTGAAGTCACGAAAATAATTTTTTTATATAAATTACAGAAGAAGATAGCGTAGAATTAATACTCTATGTCCCGTAGATTATTCCATATGTTTGATATTGCGATGTCTTCCAGTCTCCACTCTTCACTGTTTGAGCATGTGCTTAGGGAGAACACAAAATAAAAATTCCCGAAATTGTCCATTTCTCGAACAAATTTCTTCTTCTTTCTCTTTTTATAATTTCTACTCGGGCGGCTTTGTCCTCCTCTCTGGTTAGCCCTCCGGTGACGTGATTGTACCATAGCTGATCTCACCGCCCATGACTCTTATGACACCTCCGCCACTTGATGTAATTCACAGAAATCTCTCCGCTCCACTCCCTGCTTATCACTCTCTCTGCGCGCCTACGCGCGTGTTTATTGGTCGATGCTTGATTCTATTCGATTGGATTTTGATAGTGGAATGAATTGGCTGCTCTTTTTTTGAGGAACGAAATTTGGATATTTAGCTTGTGCAGGCATTTCGGTTTCGGTTTCGGTTTCGGTTTCGATTTTGATTTTGTTCAGGTATTGCTTTGCTTTTTTTTTTTATTGTTCTTCATTTCTTGTAATTTTATGATTGTTTTGAACTTTGCTTATCAGATGGAGGTCAAATTAGATGAGAAGGACGCAGCTGATTGGACATACAGGGGGGAAGGGGCTTGTAACATTGTGCTCGCCTATTCTGGATCTTCTCCAATCTTTGTACCTCCACTCTCTTATATTAATCCTCTGTTTAGTTCCTATAGTTTTTAAGTTTCATGATGAAATTCTAACATTCAAGTGAACAACTCTATATATAGATTGGGAAAGTAATGAGAATACAGAAAGTGGCTAGGAATGGCAAGTCAGGAGGAGTTCAAAGGAATTTGGAATTGTCAGAAAAAGAAAAGATACTGTGGAGAGATGCTGAGGAAGTTGTGTCTTCGCCTAGCAGAGAAATAGCTGAGCAACTTTATGTCAAACATGTTATGACCCCTTTGTTGGGTCCAAAATATGTTGATTCTGGGGTATGCTGCTTTCTGGGTATGGCTTGAATTGGTTTAAAAATGAGCTCTAATATGAGTTTTTGAGTTGGGTGTGCATGGTCTTTGTGGCAGATGCGTGCTCTAGTAACAAGGAACTTTCTGGAGGCTGTGGAAAAGAATGTCATGTCTTGGCGACCTGCTTGGAGAGTTGATGCTTCCAAGGTTGACTTGAAGCGAGATTCTGTGGTTATCATGTCTGATCATTCCGTGTTCCCTCATGGTAACACATAAGTGTCTAGAATTATAGTTGTGGTAGCAAATGTTAGCTTTTGATGTTCTTGCATATATTTTGGTACGTTTAGCTGCATAGTGAATACCTCAACTTATGTGATGTGTTATTTTGGTTGAACGAAGAATAAAAATGCCAACTTTAATCTGGAGCTAAGTTTTGTCTCTGTTAGCTATAAGCAAAATTTTAGTGCAAGCGTTTATTGAAAGTGGACCATATGGATGTAGTGTCACTTTTGAAGCCTGATATTTTGTTGTACATGTCTCCATCTTAGGTGTTCTCAAGGGTGGAGCCTGCATATCTGTTGAGATAAAGGTATTTTTCATAGATTTTCTTTTGTTGCTTTTCTTCGCCAGACTGATGACACATTCTGTGTGTCCATGAGTCACATATTGACAATATAAATTTCGTTTCTTCAACTAGCCCAAATGTGGATTTCTCCCCATATCAAAGTTCATCGCTGAAGGAAATTCCATTAAGAGGAGCACTACACGTTTTAGAATGCATCAAGCCCTTAAGTTGCAGCAACAAGTGGTAATTGTCCTGATGGTGTTTGTTCTCATGGCAAATTTATCATAATGTGCAGAGCAAACTTAACTGGAGATATATAGAGAGGATGTATTCACCATTTCTCCCTCATTAATGAAGCCTTGATATTAAGTAACAAATATTATATGATGTGGTTTTGTTATGGCTAAAACATGCTAATCTTCAGATTTCCGAGTTAAGCAAGTATAATCCGTTGGATCTGTTCTCTGCTTCTAAGGAAAGAATACTTAAAGCCATCAAGGATCTTTACACCACCCCTCAGAACAACTTCCGTGTGTTCTTGAATGGTTCTCTTGTCCTTGGGGGACTTGGTGGTGGCGCTAAGAAAACTGATGCTGCCACTGAAGAAGCTTTTGAAGATGTGCTAGAGAGCGTCATTAGGTCAGAGAAGGGTTTGCGGACGTCAAGTTTCATAGAGCTTATTGCTGAGACTGTGTATAGTTCTGGAGTGTTGAATCAACTTCTTGAAGTTCAAAAACTTGATACACTGGACATTGAAGGGGCAATTCATGCATATTATAACTTAGTATGCCAGCCTTGTGTTGTATGCAAAGAATTTGATGCAGCAAGAGTGACACATGAATATGCCTTTCTGCATTCTATTCCTATGGATGAGAGCTTGAAGATTTTGAAGAATTTTTTGATAGCTGCTACTGCAAAGGACTGTAGTCTAATGATTACTTTTAGACCAAGGGAAGATGACTTTGGATCTGTGCAAAGTAGTGTTTACTTACAATCAACGGATCAAAATTTTGATTATAAGGTAAATAGCTTCTCTCATATCCATTCGTGATTTTATGGTTAATTCGTGTGGCTGGTTTTTAATGTTTCTAATTTGTCAATGAGGTTTAAAGTCGTCATAAGTCTCTCTCTCTCTCTCTCTCACACACCACACACATGCACACACACACTTGGGCATGAAGGATGTTGGATTATCGAGAATAGTTATCTGTTAGTGAACCATTCTGGAAATGGTAATTGTCCTTGGAAATATAAGTTTGTTATGTACATTTTCCTTTTAATTATGCAGTTGGTAATACTACTTTTTTGTTATAGTCACTAATGCTCAGGGTAATTTTCATCTCTGAATCACAGCAAGATTAATTTAAAATACGATGTTCCTCATGGATGAGATGGTAGATAGGTGATTGCTTATTTAGTTCTCCCAAAATGATGGCCCTTTTGTTTTTGGATACTGATCTGTCTTTCAACTACATAGGTGAACTTCATTGACTTGGATTTGAAACCATTAAGGAAGATGGAAGACTACTATGAATTGGATAAAAGAGTCTTGAGTTACTACACTTCAGCAGTAAAAATGGAACATGGGAAAGGAAACACTCCGAGCATGGAGATCTATGAAGTAAGGAGATGAATGTGAAGAATATTATGGAAGATGCTTTCATTACTGAATTTTTTTGTCAAGTGGGCAAAATGAAACCAGAGTCTCTTGCATTAATCATAGACATTGGTTTGTCAATGTGGATCTAGAGTGCTTACCTTTGGCCTCCTAACTTTTCCTTTTTAACTTAATGAATTTGATTGATGCAAATCACACATTTCTTTAGTTTCCCTTTCGTCTTTTTGATAACCAACGGAGTTGAGTCCTCAGTTGCCATTGTGATATTTTCAAATACGGGTTTAGGTGCAAGGAGTCTAGTTGGTTGCTATAGACATCCCATTCTCCATTTTATTGTTATGGAATACGTCAACAACTCTACGAATGGGATTTATCCCACGTCAATAACTATAGAGATGGAATTTGCCTCCATGTATGACTTCTAATCTTCAAAATTAGTAACTGTGTTACATGTTTCTTTTTTTTGCTTTATACTTAGTACCCTGTCTGCCTCATTCCTTTTTCTCACATTCCTCTTTAAATGTTGTTACGGTTTGATCTAATTATAAGGTATGGGACTTGAATCTCATATTAATTAAATACAAAGTTAATATGAGATTTATAAAGACTTTGGGCTCTCCACTCTCATAAGCTAGCTTTTGGGTGTGGCTCTCCTAAAGTCTTTATCAAATGCATAATTCTGGTGGACTTTTGTTGGTGCTCTCGAACTGCAATAATGAGCGTTTTTCTCAGTCAAACGTTTAAAGAGTAATCGCGGCTACTGTGTTTTCCTTCTCTACTTAACCCTTGTTGTGTTTATGCAAGTTCCACAAAAAAGTTTTGCACAAAAAAGTTTTGTTAAAAGTCAGCATCTTGTATTGTTATCTTGTATTGTTTATTAAAGTTTCTGCACAGAAACGAGCCTCTTAAGCTGAAAACCTGAAAATTTCTAAATTTTAAAATTAATTTAACTCTAATTTCAATGCTTTGGAATCTCAGACCAAGAATGCCACTACACAACAGTACATCGTATATATTCTGTTCATTATCAGTCATAGTTTTCATCTATATATCATCAGAGTCATGACTGCTGGGTTGCCATATACAAGTAATTCTCGAGTTATTTTATTAGATTCGACTTCCAGTGTACTTGTAACAGGAGTTCTGGTCTATACATTAACCTCATAACGAAGTGGTATCAGCGTGACTGAAAACCTATCAAATTCCTCCTGTACAGATATCCACTCTTCACCAACAAAACTTCTTTTTCTGCAGCAAATCATAAAGAAAAGTCAATTGGTTTAGTGACTCAACAGAGATCTACTTCAGTCTGGTTCAAAGTAAGCATCAAAAGAATGTAATCTTCAACTCACCCGCAGTCTGGCCTCTTCTTGTCTATCTATGTACGCAAGTAGCTCTTCTTGCTTGATTAAAGCGTCATGCAGTGCCTGCAAAAGAGGAAGGTTTAAGTTGGTTGATAGAAATCAAGAAACATATTGAGAGATTGCAAGTAAAATGAATTAGAAGTTCAAAATAGAAGAGAAGTTCCAATCTTTTTAGAACACATTAGGCAAAAGTAACTTAGATACTGAAGATGCACATCCATATGTTATATGTTCAATCATGCACTTTACGAGGATGCAAGCGATCGGTCAGGCTTGCAAAGTCCAAAGCTCAATTAGGTCGAGGCTAAAACTAAGTCATTTTAGCATAACTTATCAAAACGACGTTGTTAGTAGTCAATAAGTCTCAAGTTGAGTCTGACTACAAAATCAAAACTTAACCTCTTGATTTCAGACTGGGTTATGCCCTTTTGGTCATCTCTATAACTTAACAAAACCTGTTCTAAAAGTAAATGAAAACACAAAAATGGTAAAATTTTACCTATAGCAAGAAAGTATAAGAATATATGAAAGTATAAGAATATATGTAGTTAGTTTCAAAAAAAAAAAAAGAATATATGTAGTCACCTTTTTTGTAGCAATCAGCTCGGCTTCTAACGCATCCACACGACAAACAGCAGCGTTGAGCAGCTCTTCTTTTTCACATGGCATCTTGAAAGGCTTGGTCTGTAGCATATCAACCTTCTCTTCAAGCTCACCCATCCTTCTCAATACAGAAGGGAGCACGTCCACTTCTGTAAGCCCAGCAGGAGAAGAGCCCCTTAGCTCTTCCTTTAGCACAAATTCAGAAGGTAAGGTACTAGTGTCATTTGCTGAATTAGAGATGGATATCTTCTTAGGCACCAAAAATGCCAATGAGTGGATAAAAGCAAGGAGGGTTATGAAGAAGCCCACAAGCATCGACCAAATGCGACCAGGAATCTTCTCTGAAGATTTTTCTACACTTGGCAGCAAACATGTCCCTGCAATAGATCTTCTTACTAAATATCCAATTCCTTTGTAAAATAAGCCTTATCAAGTACATGACTAATTGACAGTGTATAGCGTTTCCAAGTATCATCAACTTGATAGTTATTTAACAAGAGGCTGTAAAGACTAAAATTAACATCTCTAACCTGTAGAAGCATCTGGGTCTTCAGAGGGAACATGTTTCTTCCATCCTTCGTCCACAGTCTTATCAATTATGGGAATATATTCATCGTACTCAGAGAATTGACCACCAAGAAGTGCCTTGCCAATCACTTTCCCCTGTCAATTTATCTAAGATGTCAATAATATGTAGGTGCTTGCGTTTTCATGCAGTCACTGCTTCTCTAAGGTAGTGCAACACATTCAAGTTTTGTTGATGCGCCTAATTCAAGCTAAACTTTACCCATAAATTTAAAACCTGAGTGGTATAAATTAATAGGCACATTAAATCCCTACTACAGGCTAAGATCGTTGGAGTTAAAAACTCAAGATGGAAGACATGGAAAGAATTGATTTTTGTTCTTCTCACTCTAAATAGAGCAAGATAGAAAATGGAGCCCCATGCCTTTGTTCCTTATACAACTAAGGGACTGCACAAAGGCCCGTTGACCTGGACTTTGGAAAATACCAGTTTCTTTATCTGCAGAAATGTTGATGACTTCCGCTCAACTTATGATGAACTCATGGATGCACAAGAAAATCAAATATAAGCAGAAATCATAAAATTCATCAAGATCAACGGTAAAAGGCACTTACTTCTTCAGTGACAGGAGTCAATCTTGGAAGCAAATTGTTTTTAGTTGGATTGGGAGATCCAATATCTTCCACTTCTGATCCTGATTCTCCAGTAGAAGCATCACTGGTTTTCATCTGAGTTGAAAGAAGATATCAACAACTTCAGAGTGTACATATGGTGTAGTTACTATATTAGAAGACAGTAACTATGATTTGGAAATGAAGCATTCTACTTGAATGTACCATTGCATAACGTGGCTTGTCACAAGCAATTATCCTGCCGTCAGAGTTGGAAATTGTTACTATTTGCCTAGAGTAGAACCCTTCACCGCTATGAACCATCTGCATCCACATAGACAATTATAAAACCTATGAATCTTTTCAAGGAGTTAACTATGAAAATTGGAATGAAAGACATATCATACATCAAATCTAACAAATGGTGTCAAACCTTTAAAATGTTAGGATCTTTCCATGGCCCCTTGTCAGATCTCATGCAACCTCCCTGATCAGCACAAGTACAGCTACCACCAAGAAATTCAGGCAATTCACTGAAATCATTCCACAACTTATCTGTCACAAAGAGAGGTCTAATTGGAAGAAGAACCAGAATTTGTAATATCATATGCTTTGGCAGTACCTGGCATCAATTATTTCCAGCAATTTATTCTGATACTTGTTACCAAGGACCTGCGGTACAATTCAAAACCCTATGCATTATCGTCCACTTATTTTTAAAAAAGAATAAATAGAACAGACAAGAGGCTAGATAAGTAATACTCACGTGAATTTTGGATGCTGTTTGGGCATCGAGAAATGATTTCACCGTATTCCAAAGCAGTTTAAAAGCAGGACCGGCATTTACGATGAGCATGCGGCACAGTGTCTGCAAAATTTATCTTAGAAACTGTGATATATAACCCTCGTAATTGAATTTCGAGTCCTATTAAGCAACAGAATCTGAAGGAATTTATGATACCTCAGGATAGTTGTCACCATCAATTTTCTGCAGCTGCATGATAAGTTCTCGAGCAGACTTGGTTAAGTTCTTTAAACCCTAAAAGCAGGATTCAAACAGATATTAAGGATCTAAGAGATGGACTAAGATAAAATGGAGTTTAAGTAGAATATCAATTATGAAGGTAATAGCAACAACAAGATACACACCACGCCTTGCACATCCAAAATAGTTGTGCACGAATCTATATGTCTCTTTGCTGCGATAGAACAAGCTGGAAACTTAATTGCAAAACATTTTTCAAACTCCTGCACGTGATATCTAATATATCTATCCATAGTGGTAACTTGCATGAGTTTGCTGGGATCAACTTTTCCCAGTCTTTCGATGTAGACAGGTCTCCCATCCTTATCCACTCCATGATATGCCTGAGGGTAGTACTTCAAAACTTCATCCAATTCACTGAACTCAAAATCCTGAAATGAAAATAAGTATCATTTTGCAAAGTTGGAGAATGTCAATTGATGGCCATCCGATAAGAAACAATAATAATAAAGATGGGCAGGAAATATGGACTATTCTATAGCAAAATCAGTAACAGACAAGCTGAACAAGAAATACGTAGTCAAAAGGGAAAAGATTGAGTTAAAATAAGTCTTAATACGATGTTACCTCCATAATTGTGTCTGCACCGAATTCTTTTCTCCACTGAAGCATACTGGCCCACATCTGCTTTGCTTTCTCAATGTCAAACTTCCTTGCTTTCAAAAATCTATAAAAAATTTTACAAGAAAAGTCTCAAGTATGAAGGTGAGGCAGTGAAGAACACTAGTTAGGCTGGACCAGCCGTAACCTATCATTTAGCTTGTCCTTGTGGGCAAATAAAAGCAACAACTTTCATAACGTCCAATTGATCAATTATTTAATTGATAACTACTTGAAAACAAAGTATTTTGAACAGCAGGAAAGAAAACTGTAACATGTTAAAAGGTAAGGAATCAGAATATCACCTCAACAACATGTGATAATCATTATGCCTTGGAGGAAGCAAGTCATCTGCAATCAAAGTCTGTCTAAAAGCATCAACAAGCCGCAGCTCCTCAACATCCCGAACATCCTCAATTGCAGCAGCAGCAGTAGCAGAAGTCCCCAGATCACTAACACTTCGCTTCTTGTTGTTTTTCTTCAGTGAACGTCGGAACTTATTAGAAGCTTTCATCGCCTTCTTCTTCAAATTCCCAATTCTAGTCCTCCTATCCTCCTCCGAGTTCTCGAAATCAGACCTCCGTTCTCTTCTCTCAGTTCTCTCATCATTTCCAGAAGACCCATCAAAACCTACAAAACATCAAACAACCCTATTTTTTACTGAAATGCCAGGCCAACAACAACAACAAAAAAGCACCAAGATTACCCCTTCCCAATCAATACAAAACTTCACTAACATGAAATTAAACCATCCGAAACAAGTTATAAACTTCCATAAATTAACAGCTAAATTAAAAAGCCACAAAAATGGGGAACAAATATACATAGCCAATAACAACAGCAACATCATCGTCAATAATAAATGAACGCATAATTAAAAAGAGCACTCACAAGGCTTCCCAAAGAGATCCAAAGGATTCGACATGTCGGTGGTAGAAACCGATCAAGAACCGAATAGATCACGCAAAAGAAAGCTAAAAAGGAAGAGAGAACCAGAACCACGTAAATCGAGAAGAAGCCATTGGAAGATCCAAAAACTGCAAAATTAAATCGCTTTAATTCCAAGTGAAATCCCTCGAAATTTGGATCTTCCTCATGGAGTAGTAGTGCGTAATTGGGCTACTACGTACTCACTGCTCCAGATGTAATTAAAAATAAAAAAGAAATGAAACTGAAGCAGTTATTTAACAGAGAGAAGAGCAGAGGTCGGAGACAGGTGGTGGTGTGGTCTATATATATAGTGGGTTAGGTGGGTCCAACTTGCCACGCGGATGAACCAACCGTTACGCCAGTGGCTGAGGCGGGAGATTCGCCGGGTTTCTGTTACGGCGGTTAGTTCTGTTGTTATTTAATAGGCATCATAGAATGGAATATAGGGTTTTTTATTTTTCTTAGATTTTTAAATTATCCAATTTATTTATGATTTATTTCAATTTTTTTTAGGTTGTAAGTTGTAATCTAAGTTACAATTAATATTTTAAACAAGATTAAAAAAAACTCAACTGATTCAATCATTTTAACCTTAAAAATCTTTAATCGGTCAATTTTTAGTTTAATTTTTTATTTGATTTATTTTAGTAACTCTTATTATTAAAAATTGATTAATTTATTAATTAAACAGCCAGATTTTGTTAATTAATTAATTCTCGTAAATTGAAATAAATCAATTAATTTTTATTTAATAATTTAGTTAAGAATAATCTCTTTCAATCATATTTCAAATTCTTTAATATATTGAACCTTTAAAACTTTAAATCTTTTATTTTACCAATTTAACTTCTGATCTGTTTTTAAAACATCGATTTTAAATTAAGAATTTTAAACTACTTGTTTTTGGTTATATTGTTACCATGAAAATTGTAATTGTGGGTCATTTTGAAATTTACAAAGTGCAAATATTATTACATTAATCTTTTTTCTATTTCATTTCCTATCCTACTTATTTTAGTGTCAAATCTTTTTCTAATATAGTAATAATATGAATTTAATTCAGTAACTTACAATATGTAATTCAAAATATTACTTATGACTCTATAGAAAATATAATTACATGAGAGTAAAAATGACAATTGGAAATATGGAAACATGTTTTATTGATCAAGTTTCGAAGTTAGATTTGACTGATTGACCTGACTAAAATAATATCATTTAAACCATTTGGTCAAACTCTACCTGAACAGAATCGAACCTCGACTCAGGCCAGCCGGGCTAGCCAAAGAGGGGGTGGGTGGCTTCTGAAATTTTCCAGATTCAGATTACTTTCCAGCAGTGATTAGAGACTTTCTAGAACTTGGAAATATTGACAGAGTGTGTGTAGCTTTGTGGGGTTGAAAATTCTATAGATCATATCACAATCGGAATCAGATTCCACTTGATTTTCCAAACACCTCTTTTTTGTTTATCATTTTCACAAACAATAATCGACACATCTTTTTCTATTGTTTTCTTAGCTCCTTTCCTTTTTCTTTTCCTTTTTCCTAAAGTTATTCTCTTACATGGAATAACTGCTTTGGCAAAAGACAACATAGGACAGGAAGAGCTTCTGGTAACAGGGAAAACCCCTGGAGGCTAAATAGTAAGAAGATTCCAATTCCAGTACACATGATGTAACAATATGCAGACTTCAACTAGCTTAGTTTAGCAAGAAATTTACATTAGGAAAGTTCATATGTACAAATATATATTCACAGACTTCCTTATATATTTAGGGTGGCAAGGATACTGACTGATTAAGGGCCGCATGTGTCCGATTTCATCGACTTGAACAACGGTTTCTATATACACGTTTCAACACCTACTAGAACAAATGGCTGAGTTACTTTCAATTTTCAATCGTGTAAGAAAATCGACAATGAATTGCAGGCATCGACACTTCCCCACCCGTTATGTGTACTTTTTCAGATTCCTTTTAGCCCGAAATTGCCCCAGTTCGTCCCTCCATTGAGCTGCACAAAAGCAAGATAATTGCGAAAATGCAAAAAAGTTAATGTATCGAATAAGAATAAACAAAGCGAGAGGAGATGGTAACTTCAGAATTCAATAGGAACATTTATTTCAATTAAATTATCAAACCTTCTTCCTCACACATCGATATTTGAAATGTTGGTGTTAGTGTGTTACGGTATAATGAGAACAATTTGCCAATACGTTCAGGCGAGTAATAAAAGCTAGTTCCAGATTCAGTGAAAATGTCTTCATAGATCCAAATGTTCCTTGAAAGAAAAAACAGATCTTATATGTACATACCGGCATCATTATACCGTTCCTCAACAGCAGCTATCAGCATGTTGCGTATAAGATTGAACTCTTTGGTATCAAGACAAGGCTGACTGGAGGGCCTGAAATCATTTACGTCTAGTTACAATGTTTAATCTCTCAAAACTGAACTACAACCAAAGCCAACTTCGCTGAACAACTATTAAAGTAGTCTAAGGATTTGTCGGTCATATTTTAAACAAGTTGTTGATCTCCCCAGCAACAAGTCAATTGCTCTCTTATAGTCATTAACAGAATACAGAGAAGACACTTCCTCTTTTCTTTTGTTGTGTTTTGGGTGATGGGACGAAGGAGGAGAGAAAATATTAGATTTGAAGACTAACCTATCTAGTTCAGTGAACAGTAAACCATCTGAAGCAAGAGACTTTGTTATCTTTCCAGATTCAATAACTCTCATCCCATCATTGTATGCGAGGTACTTGTTGACTTGAATTGGTACCTACAAGGATCATAGGAGATATGGTTCCACATATCAGAAAACCAATAAGCATTGTGTTTTAGACTCAGTTTTCACTCATAACAACGCTATGCTTAATATCCAACCACATAAAAACCTTTTCAGCAATTGCCCTCTTAAAACTGTTTAAAGATAAAGTACTATACAAAACCATACCAGTACTGCATTGCCACCAACCAGGGGTTAAAAGAATTTCCACAAATAACTTGTAAACAGGAGAGGAATAGCAACAGCTAAACTTAATTAAAATAAAGAATATCATCGAAGCACAGGATCTAACAAATCTATAGATCGTGAATGTCAGATAGTCAATCTAACCAATAATAAATGAGGGCAAGTTTAGTATATAAAATAGTCGTTTCTACAGCATTTTAAGAACCAATTATGAAACAATATTCTAGCAATGAACGTACATCGGCATCAGCAGTGTTACGACTCTAAAACTTGAACTGGAAGAAAATAAGAAAAACAACATAAGCGCAATACCTTGCATCTCACAGCAATGTTGATGGCATCTGATGGGCGAAGATCAAAGCTTACAAAGTCTGAGCCGTTGCCTACCTGTTACATCATTTTTGATTGTCAATCAGTATTTACATTCCAAGTTCATAGAAAACAATCAATCTTGCTTGAGAAAAATCTTAACAAAATAACAGGATGTAAGTACCTTTGTAAGGTACAACTGAGCAAAATAAGCCTCATGCACTCTCTTGGTAACTCTAACAAGCTTCACCTGAAATAGCGGCGGGCATGTACAACAATCAGAAATCATGAATTCATTTGAAAGAGAAGTTCAAACTGTACTGATAATTGTGACAGCCAAACAAAAAACTCAGTTATCAGATTTTCACACTACATATATGCAATAGCTTTCCCATACACTTGCCATGTACTGAGTTGTTTCTTCAATTTATATACCATTTCACAAAGGAGTAGAAAAGAATAGAAAAATAAGAAAACTCAAGCATACTTCATAGCCCAGCTTGTCGATCATCTCTTTCACCACTTGATATAGAGTTGGTCTAGCCTGAAAACCAAATGCCGATTACACTATCATTAGAGCATTGTTTTCAGGAGACAAACTAAAGGAATTCATCAAGCCAAATTTGAAAATTCCACTATTCCATAACAGAGGCAGTTGCTAAATTACAATTTGAACATTGCGAATTGCTGCCATGAGTAGCACGCTAGGCATCTCCACTGCAAAAAGAAAAAAAAGAAGGCAGTTCATGATTTCAAATACAACAAAGGAATGGAAAGAGATTATCTAAAAAGAATCAATAAGTAATCATCCAAAATATGAGATACACATACAAACAATTATCGGGAGAAGAAGACCAGTCCCATCTTCCATCTTCAACACAATGGCAGGATGCGGAGCATAGTCGGGTAAATGTCCTTGAGGATTGTTATGAACACATCGTAAGTGCCTCCCATCCCTCATTTTCACAATGAAACCATCCGCTCCACTCTTGACTTCGACTACAAGGAGAACCACAAGTGAAAGATTAACCATTTACCATTCCATATATTACAAACATCCATAACATCAATCTCCATCCAAAAGTCACAAATTATCACGTGTATCAGCAATTAATCAACAGTAAATGCTATTCCGCACAAACATACCAGCTTCAACTACGCTAGAGTTCACGTAATCTTCATCATTTTCATTGAAATTCTCGGCTGTGCTCCCGTTACCATCAGAGGAAGAACTCAAACTACACTGCACTCCAACAAATCTTCTCGCGTCCGATTGACGATACAGAATACCCACTTTGGTCTTGTAACCAGCAATCCCCTTGAATCCCGACAACTCATTTCTAAGAAGCCTAGCGTTGTTCACAACGCGACCATTCACAGGCAGACTGTAACCCCCAACTTTCTTTGCTCGAACAGCAGGGCAAAAAACTGGTCCTTGCAGCGACGCCATTTTACCTTCTCACCAAAACCTACACAAATCGTCGCAACACATAAACGACCGCAGATTTTCCCAATGTAACCATTCGGCCCCGAAATCAATTGTCAAAAACAAATCTTTATTAAAAAAACACACACACAAAGACTTCTATACAGCAGAACAGTGGACGAAACTAGGTTCTCAAAAGATCACCGCCTTAAAGTTTCATAACTTAGAAACGAGAACCAATCTTTTTTTTTTTGGATAATGGACTAGATTTTAAGATTTAATCACCATCAAGAAAGTCAATCCCTAAACAAAATCGATTCCTTCGGTGCCAGTAAAGAGTGTAATCTGATCGCAAACAAAAAACGAAAACTGAAGAACCAAGCTCGCACCTGAGACCTCCTCAAAGAAGCTCTATCTCCTCAGCCTTTTAGATCTATGATTAGGTGGTCGTAAACAAAGCTAGGACTGATCGGAAGGAAAAGAGAGACGAGGAAGGAGATGAGAGACGACGAGAGGAAACTAGAAAGGAAGTGAGAGTGAGCCGGGTACTTTATCAAGTATTGATCGTGGGAAATTACATTCATGACCTTGCTCAAGTCAGTTGATTCAATTGATTAAAAAACACTACTGTAGTTTCGCTTTAAATCGTAAAAACAAAAATAGTTTTGTTTTTAATTTTAGGCTTAATTTATTTTAATTTTTTATTTTTAATTAATTAATCGGTTAATTTATATAAATTTATAATTT
>JANITW010000006.1:2297475-2308940 GCA_027564335.1 Erythroxylum williamsii | reverse complement strand
TAAGTCTTCATTTTAAAATTATAATAAATAAAAAATTAACGAAATATTGAATAATATATATATAGGCTTGACGACTAAAGTTCAACTTATTTCATTTTGAAAGTAATAGGTTAAACTTAAGTTGATAAAATTTCAATTTGAGTCCAAACAATTCAAATAATAGCCGTCCTATAATCATCCATATATATAAGAAAACAAATAATACCTTTTAAAATATAAAAAATAAAAATGTCAAATCATAAAGAATTATCTTATAATTAACAGTTTAATCTTTATAGCTGTCTTATAACCCTAATTTGAATCCTAATTCCTAATGAAAAAATTCGTTGATTAGTTTGGATCTAATTAAGGACAATAACGGCTCGAGTTGACTTGAGCCTTACAAGGTTCGACCCAATTTTTTTAAAATTAAATATCAAATTAAAAAAATTTTAAAAATGAGATCGTCTGACTAGTTGACCTCAAGTTAGGTCAAGATAGATCGGGTCATATTGTTATGTCTAAATTTAACCAAGTTTATGTTAACAATCCAACTAGATTGATTTTAATGATCCAACCAGTTTTGCTTTAAATGCTATTCAAGCAAGTAATATTTTAGTGATTTTTAATATAATTTATCATAATGCAACCTATGCGGAAAGATCTTTGTTATGTAAAGATAAAATTACGTATTTTTAGAATTCCTCAAATTCACTATCTCAACGAAACTTTTATTGAACGTTGTTGTTATCGTTCTTGCAATTATACCTTTTTTCATATTGAATTAATCAATCTTGGTCCCTTAAATTCCGAAATAAAGCTTAAATTGTTTTACGTCTAATAGGCATAAAATTTAATTTGTTTGATTAATCTAAGATCAATTCTATTTCAAATATGATTATTTTGTTACGACATAAAGGATTTTTAAAAATTATCAAGTTCAAATTGACTGGACTTGAATATCTAAGCACAAGCTTAAACAAGGCTGAATCAAGCTTGGCCCATTAATTTTGGATTTGACGGATTTGGATTAATTTGTTGCGCTTAATCTGTATTATTTATGATTATAAAGTATAATTTGTTGTTTGATTAGTAGATTTTAAGCAGACATAAATTAGATCAAATCTCTTATTTTAATTTTAATGGTAAGCAGACATATAACATATATTCATACATAGGCAAGAAATTACCTAGCCATACAATAATTATAAGTATATTACCCACTGAGGTATGTAGCTCAACCCATTACTGTCCCTCCTCAGATGTAGATTAGGACGATCGTTGACTTTGCGGTAAGTAGACCTGTGTAAGTTTCAAATCTAAAGGGCTTTCATTTGAGGAAATATGTTAGAGAATATATAAAACCAATTAAGTTTGCCTCACACTGTTGTGATGAAATAGTCACTTAATAATACGGTTATGTTTCATTAAATCTCATTCACATGTTCACGTGAACTCAAAAAAAAAATCGAAAAATCGAATCACGTAAACAGTCTTTGTGATCAAAAGCTGTTTGTGATATTTCAAAATCACAATGTTCTTCAGGAACTGAAGAGACTAATTTGCAGAACAGGTAAACTTTTTACAAAATTTGGTTAACTTCTCAACTGTTGAGAGACGGCTAGCTTCTGCTTTTTGAATGCTAAATTACCTGAAGAAACAAGAGAATCCCACTTGAACTTTTAATCTTCTGACTGATCTGTAGCACCTTCTCTCGTCACGGGACCAGCAGGATTCGAGTCTTCAGAGTAATCAGCAAACTCCTCCTTGTACATTTCTTCAATCATCGGCTTCCATAGCCGCACTCGAGCGTTTATGAACCAGTTGGAGACCTGGAACAGCAACAAATTTCGTCAGTGAATCCATTCGATTCGTAATACGAAAGGTAATAACTAGTTCTTGAAACTTTCATTACTTGATTCTTGGTCAATCCTGTCTGAGATGCCAACATTAGTTTCTCAGAATCATTAGGGTACCTGTAATTAAAAAAAATTGCATCAGACCTAGATTTAATTGCAGTGATCGTAGACTAATTGTACATGTTCAAGTGCTTACGGATGGAGAAAGTGTTCAAAGAGCCAAGATCGCAGGATGGCTACGGAGGTCTCTGGCAAACCTCTGATAGGTCTCCAAGCTTGCCTTTGGCCTGTTATGATTCCAAGCTGTTGAAGACACAGCCTGGTTTCTCTGGTATTATCTACATCGAACAAGTTGAGCTGTGACAAACCCCGGTTGATTCTTGGTAAATCCTGTGAAAATTTTCTTCTTGCAGTAATGATTTGAGACACAATAGCATCTCTTAAGCTTGAGAAATGCCTGGACATTGCTTGGAGTGCTAGACCAGTGTAGGATTTGGCTGCTCCTGATCCTGCAACCTCTTCAAATGATAGTATCACTTGCTCCATTTGATGGTAGTATTTCTCAAATCTATCCTCTACCTGAAACGTATGTTAAAACAAGTTTTTAACACTTCAGGTTTTTACATAACCTGACAACGATATTTCATTACACCCACCTCTTCTAGCAGTGCTACAAGCTTTACAATTTTAACTTGCACTGCTTGCTTATCAACTGTTAAGAGATCGTTATTGTACAAATCTGCTTTTAACTGAGAAGAAAGTCCCAGAGCTCCTCTTCTGCTGCCATGTATGAACTTGTCTGCAAACTTTTCGTTACTGATGTCGACGGTCTTCTCACTGATGTTCACAATCTCTGCTAAAAGGACCTGAGCGGGCTTCAAGTATCGTGAATTTCTTATAACCATGGCAAAAGAATCTGCTTCACACAGCGTAGTAGAAGATCTAAATGCATTGGAACTGAAGGAGTAGTCTGTATTTACTTCCTCAACTCCTATGTTGCAAGTTTCTCTTGTCTGCTCACCAGAAATTAAGTAACCTGGAGCGGTAAGTTCAGTATTTAAGGGTCTCTGCCTACACTGAACCTGAGGAACGAGCAAGTGAGAACCAAGAGACAAGGAGAGCCTCTGAGTTTGATTGTTGGTCTCGTCTGTAGCTCCAAGAAGATCCATTAAATGTCTTGTATGACCAACCTTTGTCTGTTCCTCCATTGAAGAAGCTTGAACAAAGTTCATTGGTCTAAACATTCTGTCCTTGAGAGATTGAACGTTAGGCAATGCACCAAGAGATTCAGAGAAAATGTTGATGCCCTTAAACTCTGAACCATAGGTGCTGTAATTGAAATGGTTTTGACTACTGGTGTGGTCTGAGTCACTGAACTGCTGCGTAGAGCTAGAAGTTGGATGTGCTTGTGAATCTTGTGAAACCATGGGTGAGTTCTTAGAATACTGAGTATCAGAGCTCCATTCTTGGTCGATTTCCAACAGAAAAAGAGAAAACTCAAGCTTCACATTCACATGCAAAAACTAGATCACGGGATTACCAGCAGAGAACTTGCAGAGCAGTTGGATTGTTAAGTAGAACCTTAGAAAGGTCCTCTGAAGGATGATTTTCAGGAATTGGAATAGCTTTTGTTCTAACCTGGACTTAAGAAACAGAAGCATATGATTTACAGGCCAGACCCACTAGAGCATTGAACTAAACAGTGCTAAAAAGGGACATTTAAAAGCTAAAAGAGGGGTAGAACTTGCTTAAACGAGCATAAAGAAGTGAATGCTAAGAGTCCAGGGCTGAAAAAGTTTACATCAATCTGTGAATGGTGAGAATTAGAAACTAAGGCCTATGTACCTCCATCTCTCCCTGCCTCTGAAGTAATAACAGGTCTAAATCCAAGCAACCAACAGCTACAATGCCTAGAGAGAGACATGGTCTTCAAAGAAGCGTAGCTCATTGGCTAAGTAAAGATACAGAAACTGACAATAAAGACGGTCCTCAACTTCCCTGACAAGCAAAAGCATCAATAGTTCAGCTTTAATGCATTTCTTTGGAAGACTCAAAAGTACTTTCATGCTCAAAAACAGTGTAAAAGTCTCTCTCTCTCTCTCCCTCCCTCCCTCCCTCATTCATTCATTCATCACAAGTCGAGGAATAGGATGAGAGTCTGAATAGGTTAAAAACTTCTCTGGCCTGGGCCACTGTAATCTGTAAAAAAGAGGATGGAAAAAGTGGCTGTCTTTTGCACACTCCCAGTTTTAAGATTGACAGATTCTGAGATGGGAATATCAAAACTTTTCCTGTTTGGTGTTGTAATCATGCAAATCGATGTTGAAAGGACGTTGGGTCATCACTACGTTCCAAGAACAAGCAGGAATTCAAGTAAAAATGGCTTCTTTTTATTTCCCTCTCTATTATAATCAGAAATCAGAGGGGTTTTGGTGTGCTACTGATAAAAGATTGATTCTGGGTTTTCTTTCTTTTTCTTTTTAAAAATGGTTTAGTCTTTTCGAATTGCTTCAAGTAATGATTGCCATCTTTGTTCCTTTTGGCCTCCTCCTCTCCTCTTCTTCCTCCAGTTGTCAGCCTCTGGTTTTGCGACATTGTTGTGTTTACTAGGGGATCTGAGATTGAAAGGCCCACACCACACTCCTAAGATTAAAGGTGTCAGCATCAGCTGTGCATGTCCTGAACTATCACAGTCTTAGTGTGTCGATAAATTCTGTCATCTTCCTTCTCTTCCCGTGAGTTTTCACCTTTGGTCACACTTTTACCTTCACTACATTATGATACTGCCCATTTAATAAGCTTCACGTCATCCACACCCAGACTAATTATACATATTATGCTTAGAATGTCCTATTCACTTTCCTTGCTTCTCAATCTTTTCTCATCACAAGTTTTTAAAAATTTTACCAGATTTGGATTCTTGATATCCAGGTTTGACACCTCTTCCTATCCTTTTAAATTGACTCAAGACATGATCGAGTGTGACTCAAACATATATTTCGGACCGGCTCAAGCCTGATGATGCTTGAGTAATAGTAACTATTTAAAGATGTACAACTACACACGTATGATTCATGAAAAGAAGAAATTAATGAAAATGACAATTGGGTCAGGAGAATAGAATATAAGTTTAAAAAAGTCAGTGAGTGGGCATGCAATGAAGGGGCACAAGAAGGGCAAGAAAGAAATATTTTTAGTGAAAAGCACATGTTTAGGGAAAACTGTTCTTACGAGAGTGGTCCAAACGGTGAAGCTGCTTTTCTTACAAGTCTGGTTGACAATATTGACTTGATTCGATGTAAAATTAACGATTTAAGCTTGAATTAACTGAACTTCTGAAACCTTTGGAGAGTTTCCGCTGAACTCAAGCTAGCTTAGAACCTGAATTATCGTCGAATTAAACTAGAAGTAGATTCATATGCAGTGATTAATCTACTATCATCCTTGTCAAATCGCGCAATATCTCTCAATCTTCTAATCTTGAGTATCAATGAATTGTTTACCCGTAATTGGGTAGCTGTAACTTAGCACATATATAGGGAAGGTAATTAATATGGTGACTGGCTCGCCAACTTTACAGACCAGTTCAAACTAGGGATCACTAATTTTGATATAACATCTATTAGGTGCTTTTCAATCCTATTAGAGAATATGTCGGAAGTTTATCACCCTAGACTCATCACGTAATATTTATCGTATTCACTCTCCTTGTAAATTAAAAAAATAAAACTTATCTCTTGACTTTGAATCATTGAATCGTCAAATTATTAATTCGAAAATGCGCAATTTGCATAATATTTCAGTAGTACACAACCATTAGGAGAAAAAGTGTGCTTATATGCTCTAAAACTGATAAAAACAAAATAAGCAAATGAATCAATCCTTTTTTCAACTCAAACTAGGATGTCCTAAGCAAACAAAAGGAAAATGAAGTTAACATAAAAGTAACCTCCATTATTTCCACACAACAATAACAACATTTAGTGAAAATCTTGTTGAAACACAGAGTTGGAAAAGTCCGGTAATACACAGGCTTTACCTTTACTTGATAAAGAGGCATCCATTATTGCAATACACAATCAACTTGTCATCCTCTCATCCAATTTTATTTGGGACCTGAACAAAATGATATACCGTTCTACTTGTACAAGTATCCTTATTCAACTAAGCACAAAAGCCAGTAACCATATGTATATTTTTTTAATCTTTACAGATATAGCTACACTTTTAACAGAACCTATTTGAGGACATCACAGCCGTATGTACATCTATACTTGATAATGATGATTCTTCAAGAACCAACACCGTGGATCCTCTCCTATTTCTGATCCTTCAGAACATTGCTTCTTTTTCTTTTTGTCTCTTTACCACTATTGATTCTGAACACAGGTTTGTTTCACACTACAAAATCATGGAACATATGAGAGTTACCAAACCTGTCCTGTTGCTTTCCCACATTCATGGGATGATAATCAACTGCATCAAGTCCTGCAGAGGAATCTGCCATCCCTGAATCCAAGATGTGGGTTTCCTTAGATTCAGGAAATGAATCACTTCCATTTTGTTGTAATCTTAGAGCAAGAGACACCTGGTTTCCAGGTGTATAGCTACTCCACTCAGACATGTCACATAAAACAGAGGAAGACATCAGATTCCTATCCCCATTTTGATTATACAAACTCTGATCATCAACCTTAGACATTTGGTCTTGTTGGAATTTCATAATCCCAAAATCTGTGATGTTGGCACCATCATGATCATTTGGAAGCAATGTCCTCGCAATGGGTATGTTTGTTTCTGAATCAAGAATGTCGTGAGACTTTAAGTCATGGACTTGGTTGGAAGGAAAATTATCAGCAGTGGAAACTACACTTTCTCGCAATTCGTCAAGCCTATCATCAGATGCTAAATCATTTTCTCCCTGTGCTTTGGACGGATCATCCAAAGAAAATTGAGAGTTGGCCTCTAGCTCACCAAACTCTTCCTTGTACATTTCCTCAACCATAGGCTTCCAAAGGCGTACTCGTGCATTTATGAACCAGTTTGCCACCTGATCATCAGAGAATATCAGAAATATGGCAAAAGTCTGATGGATTATGTGCAAACCAGTGGAATTGTTTGGAAGAACAAGCAACCAAATCTCATTGACAAGTAAAAGGTAAGCCTTCAACTCAAAGAACAATAAAGAGATTGCTGAAAGTTCTTGACATGTGAGCTTAACCATCCATAATTAATGTTCAATGGAACTGTTTAATTGAAGGTTTGTCAGTGAGAAACAGAACCTTTACCTGGTTTCTGGTCAACCCAGTCTTCCTTGCTAGTGTTAATTTCTCTGAATCATTTGGATAACTGAAATTTAACAAAATCAGTAGAATTGTACTCAAATATAGTCAATTAATGAAAGTTAAGGAGGGAAAAGCATAGAGGAACATACGGATGAAGAAAATGCTCAAACAGCCATGCTCGAAGGACAGACACAGAGCTCTCAGGTAGTCCCCTTTGAGGCCTCCAAGTATGTCTTATCACCCCCATCTGTTGTAGAGCTCTCTGTTGCCTAAGATGATGATCCACATAGCGAAGACGTGGTATACCTTTCTGGTCAGTCATTGAAGCATCAGGATCTCCAAGTCTTTTTTTAGCTTCTTCTATCTGGCCACTGATTGCATCACGCAAAGATCGAAAATGGCGTGAAATTGTCTGTAGCGCAAGTGCAGTGTAAGATTTAGCTGCTCCGTGGCCAGCTACCATGTCAAAAGATGACACTACAATTTGCATTTGATGGAAGTAATGCTTGTACCTTCTATCTACCTGTATCAAAAAAATCAGCATCATGTTTTCAGCAAAGCTTATACAGGAAGTCGAGCTAAAACCAATTGTTGAACTAATCATAGCTCACTGAAGTAAGCAGTGTAGATTGTATTTCAAGCAACCTTACAAACAGAACTGAAATAAACCCAAAGAAATATAAACTACAGCGCCTTAAAGCGAAAACATAAATCTTCCACAAAATATGGTGACAATAAGAAACCATCCTGAACCAGAAAGCAAATACTGGATTCAAATGCATTCAGAGATAAAGAAATTAAATGCCTAGACAAAAGGATAGAAAATTCAAAAAATATGGTAGAGAGTAGCAGCCTTCTGTGCTAGAAAGCAAGAGTGGATTGAAGTCCTGTCTCCCTCAGGAATCTATTGCAAAAGTGGCTATCGTACTTATTAGTACCATGGTTTGGCTTTATTAAATTTCTTTCACATGCTTTTATATGCAATTTAGACCTCCAATGCTACCTGTTCTAATCTTCTGAGCATTATCACGCAAATTTGAATGCATTTGATTCAGAATTTTAGGAATGATATAAATGCTTATTATCAGACATCAAAACCAAATAATATCACGTAGCAGAGAAATAAATGTGCCCACCTCTTCTAACATAGACAAAAGTTTTGTCTTCTTGTTTTGTGTATCTTGTCTTTCTGCAGGTGATAGCTCAGCACAGGAGTTAGCATTAGAATCACTAGGGTCTAGTGACATTCCACTGGATGTGGGAAGAATAGATTGGCTGCTAAGCCTCCCATCAGTCTCTTTGGAATCATCTAAGCATTTATTGGATTCAGACTTCTTTACGGCCTTTTTCATGCTAACCACTTCATCAAGCAACTCCCTTGCAGACTTGATGTACTTGGAATTGAAGATATTAGCTGTAGTGCTTACGTAACTTGTTGGATCATGCATATACTTATTCATATGCAGACCATCATGGCTTAGTAACCACTGAGAATTGTGAGAAGCCTCAGCCTTGACATAGTTTTGGTTACCTCCAGCAAAAGAGGAAACAGATTCAGAATCTCTTAAGTCTGCACTTTGGTTGTTTGCATCTCCTCCAATCCACTTCTCAAGCACGTGAACATGACTGCTTAATGCAGAAGGCAAAATTAGGTTCTGATGCTGATACTGAAATGAAGGTACAGAAACTGCCGGTGGCATCTGTGTGCTAAGGCTTAGAGATAATCCCTGACTCTGACCAATTGGTTCACCATCTAATATGCCCATATCTGTCCTTGAAATCACCTGGGAACTTCCACTAACATGGTTTTCAGCTGCATCTCCTGTTTCCATGTTCAATTGCCTATCAACTGAATGCAAATTTGTGTGGCTTGTAGGGGGGATGAACATCATTTCACTTTTAGTTCCATGAGGGGGAAATTCCTCACAATTTTGAATCTCGAAATATGATCCAACAGTAGGAGATTGATCAATATAGTTCGTTAAATTACTAAACTCGGATTGCAGATTGGAATAAGAGATCTGTTTTTGGTCAACTTGATACTGTTCTTGAAAGTTGTCTTTCTGGTCACTTAGACCAGAACAATAGGTGGCCATCACTTTTATTCTTAAATGTCACAACAAGAACACTCAGATTAAGAACAGATCACTCCAGGTGCTCTTTATAAGAATATGATCAGCAGAGAAGCACATGTAATGGTTCTCACCGAATGATGATCCGACCGGCAAATTCTGGCAAAAATGACGTTTTAAAAATTAGACTCAACTACCATCACTTTAAGATTCTTAATTGAGTTTTCACATCAAGAATACACGGCAGGATTGTTGTAAAAAAAAGGTTCAAATTTTGCTAGTAGCAGGGTCCTAACAAGCTAATAGTTCTTCCCCACTCGCACTCATCCCCTAGAAACGAGAAAATAAATCTCTCAGACACTCTTCATCCCATGTCAAGTTCACGTATGACCAGCAGAGCAGCCATGAAAGCCCCACTGAAGAAATCATTACCGCACAAATGCTAAGAGAATGGGAAGTTAGTGATAAAGAAGACCCATCACTCATATACGATTCTAGTGACTAAACAACTCACCAAATCGAATAAACAGCAGAAATCACAACAAAAGTCAAAAGGTCCATGACCAAAAGGGATCTCCAAACGAAACAGAAGAGCCCAGTTTCCATCTCCAAATCAAACATCCAATACAGTAGATTTCACACTGAAAAACTTATGAACAAAAACAAGAATCCAAGGTGTGCCAATCACAGAAACAAGAGCAACTCAAATCATACACACACAATTCAAGTTACAAACAAAAAAAAAAAGGAACAAGCAAAAGGATGCAAGCAAGGAACCTGGAAAACCCCCAAGAATGATGTGAAGTGTGCCGGCTGAAACAGAAACGGCTACGAAACACAAAGACAAAAGGTTAAAAAAAAGAACTAATCCCAAGAGATATCATCCCACAAACAGAACCAACCTCCCTATCATTGGAACAAATACACCAAACCAATTAAAAGACATTATTGAAATGGTGTCTGGTAGTTATGTTATATCAAACTAACGGACAACCAACTACATTAGTTTATGAAAAACGAGGGCGGAACAAATCATTATTTTAAGAATAATTGTCTGGTCCGGCATTTCCAAGTTCCTCTCACGTGTGGATAAAAGCCATCATCAATCCAAAAAGTTTACATTTTTCATGAATACCAACTACAAAATTCTCTTGTTTTGATCAAATGGGGATGTGGTGGTGTTAGTGTTACGGTGGTTGCTGCTGGTTCTTGCTTAAGAGTGTTCAATTTCATAGCCTAACCACCAGTTGGTAAGCATTAAGCCTCCTTTTAACGCAAACTAAGTCTTCGTTTCTCTTTCTTTTATTTATTTTTTTCTTTAGTTTTAGCCGTGAGATTTCTTAAGAGGGTCTGAATTTAAGAAAATGCATTTAAGTCATCCACACCTAAACTAATCTTTCTTTAAAGTATTGGCCAAACAGAATTTTTCATTCTTCAGGCTCAAACTTGAAAGTTCTGGTTATGGCCAATCAGAATTTTTCATTCTTCAGGTTCAAACTTGAGAGTTCTGGTTAAGAGATGAGAGTGCTAAACCACTCACACCAACTATGTTTGATTTCATTAAACTGTTGCAATCATAAATAATAAAAAAAATAAAATTTTAAAATTCAATTTCTCAAATAATTTGTTTAAAATACATAAATATTATTAGATTATCATACAACTTCTTTCTTTATATTTCTTTAATTTTTATTCAAAACATAGAAATATTGGAAGTATTAAATTTAATATAAAATAATTTTTAAAAATATATCAATTGAAATAAAAAGATTAAATTCTAATTAACCAAAAATAATTAAATTGTGTATTTTAATTTTATACACACAATACATTTATTATATTTATTATATTTCATTTTTACTTAAAATAATGTAATATGATTGGACAAAGAAAGTAATAAAGTGAATTATATAATATTGTAGAAGTAAATCGTAATTTTGAAAATAAAAGATACTAAACAACAAGAAGATCCAAAATAATTAGCAAAAAGGAATAAAACAATCGATCCTTGTTTTTCTAATAAGATTTATATTAGCTGTAATAGGGAGTAGGTGGAATCGTCACTCTATCACGTTAACACGCTTCAGCTCCTACACGCTAGCAGCTAACGGCTACATAATATAATCTTATTATTACGCAAACAATTAATAAGTAATCTTTTAAAAGTAGTACAAGTTAGATATTAAAAATTAATAAATTTTAAAATTTTAAAAATTATTTTAAAAATTATTCTTTTTTATCAAAAAATTAAAATTTAATTAAAAAATTAT